>SIJG01000005.1:2741426-2853926 GCA_023374025.1 Heterodera schachtii | reverse complement strand
ACGGAACAGGAGAATGACGTCAACACACCAAATTCACCAAAAAAGGAGATACGCTCAAAATGCCAAAGGGGCGCGCAAATTTTATTTTCAAAAATTTGTTTTTTTTATTTCAAAAAACAAAAAAATATTGGGGGAAAAGCGGTGATAAAATTTGGTTGGTTTTGTGTTGAGTTGAAAAACTTTTGGTTTGAGTCCTTACAACAATTAATTTTAGTAAGAGTAATTCGATTGAACACAAAATGGCGTGGTTTTTGAAGAAGAAAAGGAAAAGGGGAAATGATTTTTGTACTAACGGAAATTTAATTTGATTATTTTCATTTTCATTATTCTGTTTGCCTTTTCCGCTCCGTTTAATCGCCCAAAATTTTTTGGGGTTTTGTTCTCAAATCAGCACTATTTTTTGCACATTGCTCCCCTTCTGTTCTTCTGTGATCGAATTTTCCTGTAGTCACTCCCCCAATTTGAGCGCCAATTTTTTGAGTACCGAAAAATAAATATAAATCTTAAAAAAACGGGAAAATATATATATTTTTTTTGGAATGGAAAGGGAAGGTGGTAACAGATAGTGATCACTAGGGAAAATTGGCAATTTTCAGGGATTTTTAATGTAATTTTAAAAAATTAATGAGCCTTGGGGGAGTGACGGCGCAAATTGGCTATTTTTAAGGGTTTTCTCCAATTTCCGGCCCTCGCTAGAGAAGTGATTGCTTTAAAATTTAGAAAAAAAACCATTTTTGATTCCCCCACTTTTGACATGATCATCGTATTTTTTTGTACGGTTTGCAAACATTGGGCGGACGGAATGAATTGACGGATGAAATTTGGCGCAGAATCAGCACAGATTATGTGTACAATTCACAATAAAACAAGCTTATTTTGGGATGGATGCACAAAATGGGCAGGGAAATGAATGAAAATGATGGGAAATATTCATCCAAAAATGAGGGAGGAAAAATTTCTTAAATTTTAAATAGCCCTAAACGGATTTCCGGATTTTTGAGGGGGGGGGGGAAGGTATTTTATTTGAGGATAAACTCGGTCTTTAAGAGCTACCAACTTTGACAATATAAATTTAGGGATGAAAATAGGCGCCATAAAAGAAATTGGAAGGACAAACAAAAAATTTAATTTCATTTTTATTTTTGGCAAAAAAAAACAGAATTGAATTGGGTTCTTTTTTTGACAAAAGATTACTTGCGCATGTAAAAATGCGTCGTCATTTTCAGTTTTTAACATTTCTTTTTGTGTGAATAACAATTTTTTGAGACTTAAAGTCAATGGAATAAGTGCTAACAAACAATGCTTAGAGCTGCGCCGATGAAAGGGGATATGTTGGCCGCCAAAATCCAAAATCCGCTCACTGAACAATGTTTGAAGATGCTGGATGGGATGAGTTATTATGCTTTAAGTGCGCAATTGGCAGCGCGAGGGACGCGAGAAGAGAAAGCATCCCGAGGGGAGGGGGGGGGGAAGCAAAAGCCAGGGGGGGCGGAAGTGGGGATGAGAGCAACGGACGGAGACAAGCATCCCAACCGATTGCCAAAAGGGAGACAGAAGCACCCGGGAAAAGCATCCTTTCTCCGAGGGGAGACGAAGAAGCACCCGGGGAAGAGCATCGTCCTCCCCATGGGGGTCGGCGTGTAAAGAAGAAGAAGCATCCGAGAGAGCTTCTGACCCAAGAGGGTTGAGCTGGGCCAACAGATCAGCAGCATTCATCCCCCCCCCCCCCCCCCCCCCCCCCCGACGCCCCTTTCCGTCCCATTGAGGCAAATGGCGGGACGAAACGGCGGCGGCCTAACTTTTGAACACCTTCCCCCCCCCCCCCCCCTTTCTCGCTTGTGCGTTGAATGTGCACTGTGATTTTTGTATAATTTTTGCTGGGCCCGATCAGCAGAACGGAACGGACAAAATAAAGAAGAAAAAGGCATGGCAAAATGTAAAAAATCCAAAGGACCAACTCAGTACAGAACGGACGGACTCTCAGTCAGGGGTGTGCGAAATTTCGTGTCGTTTTCGTGTCGTCCCCTTTTTTCGTCACTTTTTGAGTTTCGTTTTCGTGTTTTCGTTTTCGTCCGTCAAAAAATTTTCGTTTCGTTTCGTTTTCGTATTTAAAAATTTTAAATTTTCGTTTCGTTTTCGTTTTCGTCAAACGGAATTTGGACGAAAAAGACGAAAATATTTACACCCTTAAGAATGACTTTTTTTGGAAAAAATAAGTCATCTCGTATGCTACATGCCACATTTTTCTTTAAAATTCATTGAAAATTCCAAAATTTTCTAAGTCTGCCCTTAAAATTGCCAATTTTCAGTGAAAAATGTAAAAAGGTCAAAAATTAAAATTTTCCTTATTTTTGTCAAAAAATAGGCTCAAAATCATTTTTTAAATGCAAGTTTTTTGTCAGCTAAATGCTCATTTTTAAAATTTTTCTGTTGGGAGCCCTGTATTTAATTAATTTCAATTTTTTCCGGCCTCTCCTATGTATGTGCACAGCCGGACACCAATCCTCTAAAAACTTTCAAAATAAAATTTTTAAAAACCAAATAATAATAATTTTCTGTGGCAAAATTCAAATTTTTAAATTTTTTTTTTGTTCGAATTCGGGTTTCTGAATTAGAAATTAACTTATTAGAGCCATATCAGCCTTTCCACCTACTAGGATCTTCATTCCCTTAGTTTGAGGACACAATTTAAAAATTTAAATGTTTTTAATTGTGGATTAAATAAATACAAAAAATTTTCGTGTTTTTCGTTTCGTTTCGTACGAAAACGGTTATTTTTTCGTTTTCGTGTTTCGTTTTCGTCCAAGAAAAAATTTTCGTTTCGTTTTCGTTTTCGAGTTTTAAAATTTTAATTTTCGTTTCGTGTTTCGTTTTCGTGAAAAATAAATATTTTCGTTTCGTTTTCGTTTTCGAAAACTATTTTTTTGGTTTTCGCACACCCCTGCTCTCAGTTGCTCAGAGTTAATTAATTAATGATTAGCTAGCTGATTAAAAAGTTTTTTTAACAATTGCGAGCCAATTCTGAGGCCAAGACGATGATCCCGAGTTCAGTCGTCCCCTTTCACCCATTGTACAGTATTCAATAAAAAAAAAACAGTTACGGTAATTTGTAGCACAAAAATATTATGGTAGCTAATAGTGAAATATGAGAAACATACATACTTTTCATAACTGATTCACTTCAATTAAGGAAAATAATGCATGAATAATAATGACGATAAATGTAGCGGGGGGGGGGGGGGAGGGGACAGGCACACAAACACAATACAAATTTCCCGATTTCTTTTCACAGCGGAGAGATTAGCCCCCCGGGGGATTTGCGTAATAATTAAAATTCCCCACTTTTTGTCCTAACGAAAAATGATTTGTTTTCTGGTGATAGGAGAAGAATTTGTGTTTGAGTGAACTGCTGATGGAATTTGGGGGGCAGGTGAAAGGACAGCGGGAGAAAACGAAAAATTCGTCGCAATTGATAAAATTGTTTTACACAATTGCAAAAAAAAATAGGAGCATTTTATTAATTTTTTAATTTGGCGTAATTTTTGGCGCATAATTTACCATTTTTTTGTGCCCCAAGGGAAAATCGTTTGAACGGCGACGGAATGGGGCGAAGAAAGGAAAAATATGCACGGAATTGGCCACAGCAGCAGCAGACGGAAGAAAAAAGAAAACAACAAAATGGGGGAGGGGGGCAAACGTATCGACCGACTCAATGTCGAGAGTGGGAGGGAGGGGCAGCACGAGGTGGGCACTACCGGCGGCAAACAATTCGTCGAGAGTGCCGTCCGGGCGGGCACGGCACACCCTCCGCCGTTGGCGAAAGAGTTTTCCCCTCCCCGCCTTTTGTTCCCCCCCCCCCCCGGGGGCCCCTGGGCATATCATTTGAATTTTTAATTTAATTTCAAACAATTAGCTGTTTCCACTTATTAGCATCTTTCGGTGTTGTAATAGTTGTTCAACAAAAAGCTTAAGCCATGATAATCGAGTTCGTTGAAAATGTTTAGGTTATCTCCCAAAACTCGAGAGTGAGCCCATTAAAAACCTGAGATTTTTTCTTGACTCGAAATCGAGGATTTTGTACAAATGTAAATTCTCTGCATCTATTCTTCTGTCGCCAATAGGGTTGCTCCTCGAGCCCTCGGGGACGAAATTTTCGGGGGGCAAGGAGGCCGGGTTAAGTCGGGAATTGGGGTTAGGGAGGCGCAAAATTGTCGGGGATGGGCGACTCCGATCGGGGAATGACCAAATTTTAAAAAATTCATCTTTTTTTTTACTAATTACTAGGCACCAGGGCCCGGTACATTTAAAGAAGGGGTCCCGGAATCGCGGTGGGAAAATTTTAAATATATATAGCCTATCTGGCAGAAATTTTTGTCGAAAAAATGTAAGGTTTTTGGAAGCCGATGGAAATTGGGATTTTGAATGAGATTTTTGAAAAAAGTGTAATCACTTTCTAATATACAAAATAAAAAAGTGGCCAAAAACTATTGGCACATAGAGGGGGGGGGGGGGGGGGAACCGGAATTTTGTGACTCAATTGTCAATAGGATGATAATGATTGTGATTGTGCGCCACCGCGACGACCCGTAAAAATGAGTGGGTAATTGTCGCGCTTTTGCGGGGACCGTGCCGGCGGCGGCAGACGGACGGACGGACAATCGACGCGTTTCATTGCGTCGCGTGAGTTTTGGGAACACAACTACAGTCATTCACCAGAGACAGATTAACAGCAAGCACAAAGGACCAATTTGGACACGTAAACAAATGCCAAAAAATTTTAAAAATCCTAAAAAATGTCCAAAATTGCGTGGCATTTAACATATTAGTCATCCGCCGATGAAAAAGTTTGCCCATCCATCAACGGTCGGCGGGTACTGCGCGCGATACGCCATTTTGTGTTGGGATTGGTGGCCAAATTTTGAAATACTTAGATTTTTTGGCGTTTTGATGAGTCTGAGAGAAGGCGGAAAGAGAAGTGAATTTTGAATCACTTTTTGCCGGGGGTGGGGGAGAGATTATAATTGGGCGGCGACGGCGGACGGCTCAACGAAAAACGCCGCCGGGGAAAAATAATCAAAATAATAATAAAATAATAATGCGGATGAATGACTGACGGAATGAATGAATGCGTTGTTACGATTATTCGCCACTGCTCACAATGAATGAAAGAATGAATGAGTTGCCCACCGAATAAAATAAAAATAAAAATAATAATTCATAAAATGTGCAAATCCCCCCGGGGGACGGCGTTTTATGAAACACTCAACAGCAGAAAATTGTGGGGGAATGAGTGAAGTTTCGGTCAGGAAAATGTGCACAGATGAGCAACCAAAACAAACAGCAAATGTCGCGATTGGCAGAGGGGGTTTTGATTCAAAGACACGGAAGAATTTTTGGCAAATTCAAAATCATCTAAAAAAAATTTATGGGCTAAAATGAAATGGAATCGGCACAATCTTTGAAACGGTGATAAATTAACTTTTCCATTTGACTTACTCTAAAAATTATATTTTGTTAAATTAATAAATTGGCTTGCTTTCTTCAATGGAACATAATTTGTTGACAATTTGCCGACTTCTGCTTCTAATCCCTCGTTGTTCGTTATGCCTTTTTCTATTTTCATTTTGCCAAATTATTTTTGGTATAGAAAATCCTTTTTTTATTTAAAATAAAAAATTCAATGAATTCTGAACAATCAAAATTGAATTGAGTGATTTTGTTTATTTAACGGTCCCCGTCCAATTGGTAGTCAACGTGCAGAAACACGCGGTCGACAAAGTCCAAAGTTCGAATCTAAAAGGTAAATTAAAAAATGAAATTTAAACATTTTGTGGCAATTTTGACCAAATGCTTAACCTTCCGTTCCAACGCCTCGCAAAGGTCGTGTGTGACTTTCAACGTCAGCGTTTCGTCCAGCACCACGTGAAGTTCGACCAGTGCCCGCTCTCCAAGATGGTAAACCATAACTGAACAACACACCAAATAGTGGTGCCGTTTTTTGAGTTTTGGGCGGTTTTTTCATTTAAATTAAATTTTGCATTTTAAAATATGATTTTTCTGCCATTCATTCGTATGGCCAATATTTGGATAAGTGTATTTTGTGCCATTCGTTGGTTTTGGCATAATGGCCTCATTCAGATAATTGATGGTCCAACAAACCGTGGTCTAAGAATTTGATGCGTTCATCGTGCGCAATCGCAATGCGACAAATGCGTGCCGTCTGTTCCTGCTCCGCGCGACGGCCCACAATCAGCGGAATGGTGGAAAAAACGTTGGCGAACCAAGAGATGGCGATGAAGGAGCTGAAGTTGAACACGTTCATCAACAGGGGGATTCTGATCAGAGGCGGGCAAAGGGTGTGAAATTTTGGGATTATTATGCGATCACTCAAATGCCGATCAGCACAGAAGCGGACGCAATGCCGACCGACTACAAAGAAGCCAAACTTTCTTGGCCCCACCTTACCAGACGAGGATGGCACCGATTGGGTCAGCGTAAGGCCAAAATTTGTCGCCCAAATAGGCACCGCCCAGTGCCACCACCGATGTGGCCACGTCGTTGCGCAAATCCATGGCCAACAGACGGGCACCATTTGTGTTGTGCATGCAACAAACGATCAGCAGGGACAGTTTGGACAAGATGCCACCGAAGAGCAACAGAATGGTGATGAGAGTGGCCTCGGGATGGACCTGAAAGTGCCAACAAAGCAATTAAATGGCTAAAAATGGCACAAATACCGGGTATAATTAAATATAATGTGACCAAATCAAATTACAAATTATGGTTATTATTATTATTTTTTTATTCATATATTATTCAAAAAATATATGAATGAAATTTTTATATTTACCAAAAAAATCACAATGAATAACTTACATCATTGGACAGGATTGCCTGGATCTGAATTCAAAATGGATAAATTAATTAAAGATTAAAAATCAATTAACTTAATTTTTAATAAATATAAAAATTTTTTTTTTCGAATCTTTTCAAATAACCTTATTTGTTTTAAATTTTTTTTTTTGATTTTGTAAATTTTTGAATAAATATTTTAAAATCCTTTTAAATATGTTTTCTCTGTTTTATTTAAAATTCTATTAAATTTTGTAAATAATAAAAAAATATTTTAAATGATCACCGATTGAATGATCATCATAATGTTCGTCACTCCCATTATGGTTGAACAAACGACCACCTAAACAAACAAATATTTAACGCCAAATTCAAATTTGTACAGTATGCCCTCGAGAAATAAACAAAATTACCGCCACAATTTCAAGCCGTTCACGCCCACGGGGATAATTGAACATATTTGTGTGTTTGATGGCCCACACAGTCAGCTGCACAATCGCAGAACTGGTCAAATCCATAGTGTTATCGATGAAGGCACTGAAATAGGTACAATTTTATTTGTTGGTAAAATTATTTTAAAATTTTACGGTATTTTTCCAAGCAAAAATAAAAGCGTAACTTACGGTCTACCCCCCCCCCCCCCCTTCGGTTCGGCCCTGGGGTCACCCCGCCGGTCAGACAAAATCCAAAAAGTATAAAATAGAAAAATTTCACAAAATAATTTTTTTTACGGGTGGCTTTAGAGCATTGTTTTTTAGAGTTAATTTTTTTTTAAATTAATTCAAATTTTTATCTTTTGGGAGCCCATAAAATCAGGATCAATCATTTTGTCCTGCTTTTCCAAAAATTAGCGATTTAATTGTCAAAAATCCGTCTCAGTTTAAGCCATTTCAATGCCCACCTTATGATGGCATAAGAGCCGGACATAATGGCAGCAGCCAAATTGGCAAACAGCAGCACAATGTTCAGCAAGAACACCAGCTGGGCCAACAGTCGGTCCATGCGCTGCTTTCGCCCGAACTGTTCCGCCTGTGCCTTCAACTGTTTGTCCGCGTCGAAACTGTCCGCCTGGAGGCGGGCCTCGTCCTGTCTGTAGCACTCCAGCAGACGGTCTTGGTTCTCGTAGTACTGTAATTCGGGGGACGGTTGGTGGGCATCAACGCATTGGTTCGATAAACGATAGTTGCGGATTCTAATCAAAAACAATTTGATCAAAAAGAAAGCAGCGGGACCAGGGATGTGACAGCACGCTGTTTGCCGATTGCCGTAATTTTTTGAGGTTGGCAAATATCCCTGACGCGCACCGGGACCTAAACGGCAGAGCCCAAAAGGCTTCTGTGCCGAAAACGTCATTACTGAATAGCACACGCAACTCGATGCCATAAGCTTTTCAATTTCAATTCGTCTGTTTTGATTTGCCAAATTCTCCTTCCGTCCGATGCCCAACTGTTCGCCGCACCTCTTTCAGTCCCTTCCGCCGCCGTTTGCGCTCAAAACAATTCGCTTTGGCGCTGATCCGAAGGCGCGGGTCGGAGTCACTCAGCTTCTGCTGTTGGTCCCATTGCAGAAGCGGCTTCCGCTCGTCAAGCCCATTTTCGCACTCGTCGAACTCGCGCCCGACGACCATTGCTTACGGTAGTAAATACGGTAAGGAAAATGAGCGGATAATATTTAACAGAACAGAAATTAATAGGCAATAATTAAAAAATGATTAATGGGATAATTAAAAAACATAATCAATTAGCTATTTCCCAACTCAACTCAGCAGTGAACTAACTGAAAAGCGATCAGAACAAAAAATCGCGATTCTAATCATGAGACTCAAACTCTCGAGCATCCGAATTCGATGAAGTATTTTTGAAAACAAGCGCGGCATTTGCTTTAAATGTTTTTAATCAATTAATCAATTGCCCATTATATTATTCTGATCTGGGGAACACATTTACTAATATAACAAACGATTAAGCCTAATTTGGCAGAAATGGATCATTTATTTCAAAAAACTTAAAAGGAAACCAATAAAAATGTTCCAAAAAAAATTATCGAAAAATAAATGATCGATTAACTGAAAAAATGATGAATGAATTTGGACTGATAAGCACTGTTTAGAGAATAAATTGTTTGTGAAAGGTGAACAATAAAACCTAATCGATCGGAGTTGTATTAATTAGCTAATGATTTCAGATTATGGTTTTAATCCCAAAAATCCATGGACATTTGGGAGGCACTCCTTTTTGAAGGACAAGCAGAACATTTAAGGATGAGATCAACCAATTGATCAAACAATCAGCAGCAGATGAACGAAGGGCGATTAATGTGTTCACTCAAATGCTAATTTCGTCCAATGCGAAATGTTAGAATTGGCAAGAGATTTGTTGATTTAAATTATCAAATTTTTATGGCAAATTGATTAATTTAAAAGTGCTTGAAATTCATTTGGTTTTTTTAATTTTCGCTTCTCGATCACTAAAAAAATTCGCGCTCCGATTTACCAGTTATCCGATCATTTCCCCTTGCACCTCCGTCTGATTTATAATTGTCCAATTCATGCCAGAAAGTGCCATTTTAACTGTCAAAATTGGCATTTTGAGCCATCCTCTTCATTTTCAAGTCTATTTGAGCGACTTTTTATTTGCTCAACACACACAGATCTCTCTCTTTAAGAGGTGATGAAGCATTTCAGTGAAAGACCGGATTGAAGTGAGGGGCTCAACTGTCGCCGATGCGGAGAATCGTTCAAAGAAAAAAAAGAAATGCCGACGCAAATTGGTCGTTTAAGGGAAAATGAGTCAAGTGCATCTTCGGGGGGGGGGGGGGGGGTTCAAACACGGACATTATTCAAATAAACATAAAACACCCCTCGGGGGATAAATGCGATTTTGGGAGGGGAGACTTTCGCTCGTCCATTGGGCAAAAAAGCAGCAAAATGTTCAATGAATGGAGAAAACTTTATGTAGTGCTTGTTCAAAACACATGGCAGAGGAGGAGGAAGACGAAAACGGTGGTGGTCACTCATTGGTCATCACTGAAGTGGATCGGATGAATGGGGAAAAGCCGGGGGCTAAGGGGGGAGTGATCAAATGATCAAACCCTCCCCCCCCCCCCGCCGACCCTACCCCAAAGTCATCCGTCCGTTCATGCGGCGGTTTGTGTTCCCTCAAACCCTCATCCATCTAAAAAAACAACAACGGTACACGACGACAGACCTGAGCCAAATAAATAAGTGTTAAATTAACATATCAATCAACAACGAGGAGCAATAAATCAAAATCATTTGGTCGTTTGCCATCGTCGTAAGGCATTAAAGGCAATTAATTAATGAATTGTTGCCGAAAGATACATGCTCAAAAGAATTATTGATAGGATGAAGCTGGCTGGCTCCATGTTGCTCATCATTCTGCCGGCATTTATTATGCTAATGTCTGCGCCTGTTGTATCCATTTTCCACCCTACCGTAACCAATGCGTTCGGTTCCCGCGTTGGCAATGATTACGGTGGACAAGATAAATGTCAAACAGCAATAAGATTTTTTTTTCATTTTGAAATTTAGCCATAAGTCTCAGCAACCGACGTGCATCGGCAACGGGTGTCCGACGGGCTGCGGAAAGTCGCCAAAATATTGACGGAGTGCCAATGCCATCTCAAAATGGGGCAGGTAATGTTGCCATTGGGTGTCCATTAACTAATAAATCCTATTTTTAGTAATCATTAATAATGCTAAAATTAGGGTCAGATTACATTTTAGTGCCAATATCATTTGCAGAGCCAATTAATTTAGAATTTCTTTTGAATAATTTCTGAGAAACAAAACTGATTTCGCTAATTGTGATTTTAAAAAAATCAGTTGAAAACGCAAGCAAAAATCAAATTATCGTTTTTAATCTGATTTTTTGAAACTTAACAAAATAGTAAATTCTCAGATGATAACAATAATATTTCTTTTAGTTGGAGATATGAGAAAATTATCATTTAAATAAAATTAAATAAAACTCCAATGCACAAAAATTGCCACTCCCAAAGCGCAATTGGCCACAAAAAGCAATTAATTAAGTAATTAGCAAAACAAATTGTTTCCCATTCCCATCAGCAGAAAATAGTGCCGTCGTTGATGCGCCACAGCTTGAAGAAGAGTTGTTGCTCACCGGCTCAACCCCATCCGTTGAGGAGGAGCAGCAACAGCAACTGCAGCAGGAGGAGGAGGAGAAGGAGGACGAAATGCTGCACATCCACGGCATGGAACAGCCACAACATCAGCAGCAAATTGTTGCTGGCACTGCTTCAACTTCCGCTGCTCATGCTGCTGGTGCCGCTTCTGTGGATGCTATGGGGCCGGCCGCCGGTTCAAATCGGCAAAACCGTCCCGCGAGCGGCAGCGCGTTGCCGCGCAGCCGGGCACAGTCGCCGGACGCCGACGCGGGCCCGCCCTACGCGTCAACGCCGACACTGTGCCCAACGGACGAAAATCCGACATTTTTGCGCCATTTATGGCTTCCGGAAGAGCCTGAGGGCACGGAGCGGACTGCGAATTTTGTGCGCAAAATGGACTCACTTGAGGTGCCTACAACACCAGCAGGGTTATCATTAGTTAACTTGGCAACAAAAAATTAGCAAAGCTCGAGAGCGATTACCCAAACACGAAAGTGATGGCCAAGGCTTAACCCTTTTTAACCCAAAAAAGGAAATTTGTCTCTCAAGTCGAGACTCGTGACTTTCGAGAGCACTAATGTCCGGGTATTCGAGGGAATCGGGTGTTACTTTCCCATTATAGTTGGTCCCTCTTCCCTGTCTTATTTGTTAGGCATGTGCTCGGCTATGTCGTGACAACGTTGAGCCGTTCGGGGGACGGCATTTTGCGTGCCACGGCTTCACTTACATTGGCCAACGAAATGCGCGCAATGCATGCGAATTCTTTGACGACCATTTGGCGGCGGCACTTGAGAAGAAGCCACCGCTGGGCGCCTTCCACCAACAGGGCCAACTGCTGAGGGCCGACATGGCACCACAATTCCCAAAAAATTGTAATTAGCCGCAAAATAATGGAAAAACTTTCAGGGGATTTAAAAAAAATTGTTGCAAAGATTTTGAGCGCATTTGCCTTGGCCTTCCGTCCCGTTGCGCACGTTTGCCGTTCGCTTTTGACGTGCATCCCCGCAAGGCATTGCACATCCCAACGGAGGCGAAGCCGTTGGGTATTGAGCAGGTGGACGACCGGAAGCAATGCCTGCAGCAATGTCTGAACACAAAGGGATGCCGATCATTGGACTTTGACACGGCCAATTTGTAAGCAAAGGCAGCCAAAATCATATCGGCTTAATCAAATCGGAGTTTTAAATTGAAAATTAAAACTTAATCAAATCGGAGTTTAAATTGGCTATTTTATCTTGTGTCTTTTTTACGGTTTAACGAGTTTTAATTATATATATAAGTAAATCAATTGTTTCCGCTGATGTGAGCTAAAGTCCCGCTTATGATTAGCAATTACCGCATCCCATTTTTAAAAATATGGTTTCACTAATTGCCAAATTTTACGATGTCTTTTCCGTCATGTCGGTATGAACGGAGTTTGCCATTCTGTCCAAAATGCACCAAGAAGTTTGGCATTTTAGCCAATAAAAATGGCATCTCAATGGGTACATGTTCTGTCGAGCATCCCAATAATCCCCGTTCCCCGTCAATTGGCAGGACCTGCTCACTTTATGCACATTCGCTGCACATGGCACTCGGAGCACCCGAAGAAAGCACTTGGCCACTGGGACAATTGGTGGAAAACGTGGACTTGGACCATTACGAGAACACCTGTCTGACTGGTCAGTCAGTCCATTTGCCGTTTTGGCATTTTCCGAAACATTTTGGCACTCTGTAAGCATTGGACCGATGCGGAAGCCGTCACCTGGCCTTTGTTCTAATCCGAAATGCCGAACTCGCCGGCTTCTCGGTCGGTCTGGGCAAAATGTCCGTCAGCGAGTGCCTTTCCCGCTGTTTGGACTCGCCGCCCGCCTTTTGCCGTGCCGTCCAATTCCGAACACCGGGCAATGAGTGCTTTTTGGGCACGGAGCGCCCATTCGCGCCGTTGCCATCCGATGACATGGACATCTTTGAGCCCGTCTGTCTGCCGGACCCGCCGCGCACATCAATTTTGGAATGCCACGGCGAACACGTGTTCGAACGGGTGGGCCATCGAACAGCCAATTTGGGGAAATGTTTTGAGCGTGACCAATTGCTGACTTTGAATGATCACATTTCAGAAACTTAAACGATTATCGATCAGTTTTTTTTTGCGCTATTTTGAAATGCAAATATTGCTTTAAAAATATTAAAATGAAAAGCAGGTGCCAAACATGGAATTGCGCATGGACGAGGCTGAAGACAGTCCAATTGTTGGTGGTGGTGGTGGCATGGAACAACAACAGCAAAGCGAACCGGGATTACAATATGGAACAGGTGGAATTCATTGAATATATTTTTAAAATTGAGAATTAATTATCCCTGTCAATTGAAAACTGTTGATTTAACAAAAATGACTTGGACTGAGTCCAAAATGCCGCTTCTTCCCTTAGAAAACTTGAGGCTCGGGGTCTAGATCATGGCAAATCCCAATCGAGATCATATGCAATTTGAGACTGGCACATTCCCATTCAGACATGTCGGGACTGACATTGGAGCGCTGCTTGGATGCGTGCATTCTTGGTCAACAACATAGCCCCAAATTCTGTCCGACACGGCACATTTTCCCTGTTTTCAGATGAGTCATGTGTGTCGCTCATTTTTCGTCCATTTGCCGGGGATGACAACGAACAACGGAACGGCACCGGCGCAGTCTCCGGCGCCACTTCCATGTGCCGACTGTTCCCATTTGGCAAAATGGACAATCGTGGCTTTTTATTTTGATTTTAAATGTTCATTTATTCTCTTGCCATTTTCGAATCAAAATCAACCGAACTTTGAGGAGAGGCCCAAAATTTTACCTTGAAGAGCTCTTAATTAACCTTTCTGAGAACCGGCATATTTGGAGTCAAAATCTACATTTAAATTTTATTTATTTTTCGGTACTCAATTTCCGTGCACCAAAAGTTCCAGTTACCTTAGCTATTTTAATTCTGATCAGCCCAAACATCTTGGCACCGTCGTTCAGGCACTCTCTCTGTCATCCATCCAAACGTGGATTATTTTGAGCTGAGCTGCAACCGTATGCCATTATCGTCGGCAATGCGCAAAATGATTACGGTGCCATCACTGCCGCCGGCACAATTGGAGGAAAATGACAAGCAGCAGAAGAAGAAGCAAATGACGACGAACAAAGCCAAGGAAAAGCAGCAGCAACAAGTGGAAACTGCTGGTGGGGAGAAAGGCAAAATCGAACAGGGACAAATGGACACGGTGGTGGCCAATGACAGTAAGTGATCAAACCATTGGTGATCGGGGGTCAATGGCAACTCGTACAAAGTAAAATTTTCACAGAATTAAGCCTAAGCCTGAGCATATACCTAGCCTAAAGCTTAGGCCTAATCCTAAGTCTAAAGCTTAGGGCTAAGCCTAAGCAAGTTGCCTTTTATACGAGTTGTCATGACAGCACATCGGTGATCGAATGTTAAGCCAAGCGGAAGGCATTTTGGAGATTTAAAAAAAGTAATAAGCAACAAATTTTCAAGAATTGTTCCCGCATTTTAATTAATTGTTGAAGCAAAAGTTGGAGAGCCGAAAAACAAAAGCAGCACAATGAAAGAGGCAGAAGAAGCACAGGCACCAAATATTGGCACTTCGAATTGGCCAACTTTGGCATCGGTTGGCCAAACAACAGCTTCTTTCGCTTTTGGCAGTTCGACAACCGCACCAGCGTCTGTTGTTTTATCGGAACAATTGTTTCATGCCACGGGTGGTTCCGCTGATCATCAAAACTCAACACTGTCACCGTTGCCTACCGTATGCATTTCGGAATTGAAAAGAAAATTAAATTTACGATTTATTATTAAAATCTATTTCTTGGACTGGAAAAAGGGTTTTCAAAAAAGAAGTAAGTACCTTGAACCGTTTTCACGTGCAGTGATATCGGTTTTTGTAAAACTGATAATTCCCTTCCGGGAAAGCGTTTTAAAGAGAGAAGTACCGAAACCGTTTTCTTGTGCCGGTGGTATTGGTAAAAATACCGTATACATTTTTGGATTGGAAAGCAAAATTAAATTTACTTATTTATTTGTATTTTTTTAACCATAATTTGAGCTTTTGTGGCCAATTATTTTTTTGTAGTTTTCCATTGGACAATTTCTTTGTTAAATTTTATTAAAAGTCCCAAATATTTCCTTCGCTGGCCTATCGCTATTTGCCGGCCCCAAACCCTTTTAAATTTTATAAACTTGAATTTTCCATAAATATGACGCAAAGAAATGTACATAAATGCAGGAATCAGACAGCAAATGTTCTGCAAAAATGTTGCACAGTTTGCTGTTGGAGCGTGGCCGCACGCTGAAGTTGGAGCAGCATCAGCAACACCACCGCAACGTGACGGACGCGTTGCACTGCGAGCGGTTGTGCGCCGACGCGGACGATGTGCCGCCATCGTTGGCCACCAGCGCGTCGTCGTCGTCGTTCACATGTCTAACATTCGCGTACAGCGGCCGGTCGCACGAATGTCTGCTCTCGTCCACACGAATCAAAGGCGGAGCAGCGGGAGCCGCCGAGTTGGAGCTGTTCAGCCAGGCGGACCCGGACTTTGACCTATACTCATTCGTTGATGGTCAAATGGATGAAAATTGCGGGGACAAATGGTCGACGACGACGGCGAGCAGTACAGCGAGCGTAGCAGAAGTGAATGGTCAGTCTTGTTATTCAAATTGATAAATTTGAGGTGAGGGGTGGTTCAATTCCCAGCCACAGCCTTTCAAGTAATCCAGTCGAAATGACAAATGCCGATCACTCGGCAATGGATTGGGATTGTCGGTCATGTCAGTGGCCGCATTTCGTTAAAAATAAGGCAATAATAGTCAGGATTTTGGTCTTGTTCGTGGAGGCACAATTCCGGGATAATTTAGCATGAAATTCAATCACAATTTTTAAATTTTGGAAATCTTTGACATTGAACGACCATTTGCAACAAATGAATCGGCTGCTGCCGTCCCTTCCTTGGTGACGACAACTCAAAATGCAACAACCGAAACATTCATGGAAAATGCCTTGGACAACTTAGACAAAACATTGACAACGGCACAACATATGGAAAATGGAGTTCAGCAAGCAGTAGCTGCAACACAACCTTCACCACTGCAAGCCACGAACCGCCAAAGTGGTCACCATTTTGGCAGAAAAGAGTTCAACAAAATTTGTTGAACCGGCGATGGCTCTTCGGCACTCATTGATCACAGCCCCGACGAAAGTGTCAAACAAAAGCAGCCGCTCAACAACAATTAGCAGCAGCACCAGCAGTAGGACAACCATGAGGACAACGTCACCAACGACGTTGGCAAGCAGTAACAGCAGCAATTTTGTGCATCAGCAGCAGCAGAGGTGTGAAAAAGCATATGAAATTTTATTCCATTTAAAATAAATCTATTGTACAATTACGCCTTACATTTGATTATCGGATTGGTTTGTTTCTGTCTAAACTGATCCGGCTCAGTCCCGATGTCGGCTTTTTCCAAAATTCCCGGCTCCGTAAATGCGTATTCACCCGTTTTTGCATGTCAGCAACTCGTGGATGGCGCCGCCGGCTCCGATCAGTGTGGACGGAAATGTTGTGCCGTCTATGGAGGTGCCAAATGGTCTAACCAGCGGTGGTGGTGCTGCTGCTGCTGATCGTCTCAGTGCCGAACAAATCCGTGCCGGCGTCATCTGCGACCCGCAAGGGCTGAACGTTACTTTTCGCCTCGTCGGACGGGCTGCCGTGGTCTTGGCAAAATGACATTGTGCGCGCCAATTTATTTTTTTTTTGAATTTCAGCGATACACTGGCGTTGTGTATGCGGCCGATCGCTTCGCGCACTGCCGCCTTTTTGTGGAGGAAGCGACCGAATTTGCTTTTTATGTGAACCGTCCAGGCGTGGGACAGTCCAATTGGTGCAACTCCGTTGAAACAGTGAGAATTTGATAATTGATAACATCATCATTTTCTCACATAATATTTTGGAGGGGTCCAAATCTTGGAAATTTAAAATACTAAGCTATTGCCAATTTTCGGCTTTTTTGGCTACAGGAGCCAAAAATGTTCAGAAAAAATCGATCAAAGTTCCGAAAAACCGATAAAAGTGGGTCACAGTTCGGAATTTTCCCTTGTTGGAATTGCAGCCTTTTTATACTTATTTTTGAACAAAAAAATTTAAACACTGGTGTTGATCGGTTACTTCTTTGGCATTCCGTAATTGCCATTCAAATAATCCATCCCTTGACATGATGCAGAACGAGGAGTTGAACGTGGTGTTGGTGATGTCCAATGACGAGGTGTTCCCGCTTGACGTGACAACAAGTGACGACCTCTTCTTCCACGTTTCCTGTGACTTCCGCGGCATTGGCGTGCCAACGGCGACTGGCGGTGGCACCCCGCCACAACGGCACCGGTTGAGCGCATGGCCCGGATCAGTCAGGCAAATTCAATTTGCAAATGGCCAAACTTTGGCATTGTTTCAGTGGTCCCGAGCCCGGCCCACTCTTTGCATCGGCGGCGAGACGCCCTCAAAAAAGCGGCCAACTGCTGCAGCGACGTCCGCTGGCCGACCCGGAAACGGGTCAACGACGCGAACGCGTCCATTTGAAAATTTTGCGGGACGGACGCCCCGTGAGCAGTGTGTACATTGGTGAACGGCTTAGCGCCGTGGTGGAGAGCACCGACGTGGAAGGTACTGCTGCTGCTGCTGAATCCTCTTGACTGAAAATTCCGCGAGAATTGTCGCCGAGCCTCGAAGCTCGATACTTTTTTTTCAAAATTTTTTCTTACAGTGTAAAAAAGTCTTACGATCTCAGACCGGATTCTCGAGTATCATAATGGTAAGCATAGGAATATTTGGCCTATTATTTCGGAAACATTCGGTTTCATAATTGAGCCTTTGGTGCTGTCCGAAGTTGTAATTCCAGACGCTTAAACAAAGTGAAAAACTTGCGAGCTCGAGAGTTTCGAGCAGCATTCCTTTAAAACTCAGCTTACTATGCTTACGTCCTCCCGCCCCGTTCCAATCGCAGTTGAGCGGCTTCGGGTCGCGGATTGCAACGCGACGCGTGTGGGCGGACGAGTGCCAAGGCCCAGCTCCATACCGTTGTTGGACCGTGCCGGCTGCTCGCTGAACCCGCACATCATCGGACACATGCGCCGCTACCCCAACCGACTGGAGGCACCGCTGAACGCATTCCGCATCGACGGAAGTGACCAAATTGACATTGTTTGTGCCGTGCTGGTGTGCCGTAACCGATGCGCGAGCCGAGAGGTGAGTGGCACTTCACAGAGAGTACAGTAATTTAGCCGATATTTTTACCAGTACCTTGCACCTTTGCTTTTGGCATTTTTCCGCTTCCATCCACCGACAGAATCAATGCCCCGCCGAACTCGACCACCGCCACACCGGCACCGATGGTGCCGCTGAATCTCTGCGCGTTCACAGGGCGTCGTCGTCCGCTGGCGGTGCCGGCAAAATAACGCTGCAAGAGCGCAGTCTTGCGGATTTGCCATTCCGTGGCCGGCGATTTTTTGACGGTAGACCAACGAATTCGTGTGTTGGTTAGTCAACCATTACTGCTGCTGATCTGATCACAATGATGAGTGATCAGCAGCAGAAAATGCTCATCAGCACATCACCTTTTTGTCAAAAGGTCAGCGAGGAAGAGGAGGAGGCGGAGCGGACGCTGGCGGTAGCGGACGCGGAAGCAATTGACGAACGCCCGCTGGCGCCGCGGGCCGGTGCGGGCGGCAATGTTTTGTCCGCTTCGGTTGCCGACGCACCCGTGGCAGGGCCCGGAACAACGGACATTCTGCTGGGCGGCATGGCATCCTCTGCAGGTGCGGCTGTGGGCTGAGACTGGGCTTGACCAAGCATTTTTGATCAAAATTTTGCAAAAATTGATCAGACAGAATTTATGATGAATTTAGGTGCCACCCGACCTTTTTGGCTCATTATCAAGCCAGCCAGTTTTTGGAGCATAACTTCTTTCATTGTTGTCCTAATTGAATGAATTTGATATAATTCAATAGCCCTAAGTGTTCTCTATTGGCCTCGACCAAAAATATTCGTAAAAGCAATTTTTTGAAGTTCTTTTGGTCGTACTTTTTTGAAACAACCAAATTTTATGAAGTTTTGTAGGCAATCAGAGAACAATTATGGCTATCGAATGATATGTATCAGATTCATTCTATTACATCCTTTTTAAATCCCATAAGCAGCAGATAAATATATTTTAAAGCTGATTAAATTCTTTTATATGAAACTTCCTCTGCTGATCAGATCATTTCATTCCTTAGAAACACTGTTTTTCTATTTTGAGTTTTCCCATTTTCCCCACTGTTTTGTTCAGCGTCCGGTGACCTTTGTCTGAACCCGGTGGCGTTGCTGTTTCTGATGGTTCTGCTACTGCTCACCGTTGCCTCATTGATTGTTTCATTGCTCGCCCATTGGTGCCAACGGAAGAATGGGCGACGCTCCTCCCACACTTTTTACCCGGCCCCAAGGTCATTTAAGGGTACCCGGAATGGCCAATCTCGGGCTTAATTTCCAATGTTCGAATTAGGGTTAAGACCCGATTCCGAAAATCCACGAGGGTCGCGGCTTAATCCTATTTCGAAATGAAGTCCAATTTTTTAAAAAGAAAATAAAAAATTTATTTATTTTTTATTATTAATCAATTTTATTCAATTATTTATCCGGACAAATCTCTTTTCTCTGATTGCGTTGTTTGAAGCACTTTCAGCACGGAGCTGAGCAGCCACCACTTTCACATTCCGCGCGTGTTGGACCGCCGCACTTCGTACATGGGCTGAACGGACTTTGATCAATGGCAAAGGCATGCCGAAACTGGAGGAAAGTGCGATTTTTGACAATTTCGAACCATAAAATGCATTTTTGATGCATTAATTTTTGTCATCATTTACGCTTTTTTTAATTTATTAATCAAACAAAATGAATTTGCGTTTAAAATGAAAAAAACAGAGCGATAATCAAGGTATACTGTATAAAAAAGATATACTGTTTCCCTATTATTACAATTTAAAAAAGGAAAATTATATTGTTAAATTTCGTATTTCTTCTCCTTCTCCTCGTCTTCCACTGCTTCGCAGCATTGTTTTTCACGGCACGTTTCGCACACGCAACAGCTGCAATTGTTCCTGATACTCTGTTGTTGCTGTTGTTCTCCGTTTACTGCTAGCCAAGGCTGTACGGTCACTCGGCGTGCGCCTTTCACCCGCAACATTTTGTGCAGTGAATCCAAATCCGTCCATGGTGGACAAAAGCGGTGGGATTTGTTTGTTCCATGCTCAGAAGCAGCACATAGCTTTGGGGAATGTTGTTGCTTTTGCTGTTCGGCTACAGTGACGTGCATGAACGTGTCGAACTTGTGGCCAGGCCATTTTTTGTAGCAGTGAATGTGCTGGCATTTGAGGCTGGGAAACTGAAAAGTGGCCAAGTCATTAGTGATTGGAATTAATTATATCAATTAATCAATAAATAATAAACCGTTTGCTCAATTTCGCTTTTGAGTGCACCTTCTCGATCACACTTTGGCACATCGCAAAGCAGCAAAAATGACAAATTTTGCATAACTGTCAAAAAATGTTAAAATATTTGCATTTGGTCTGTTAATGGAAGAAGATTTGTAAGAAATGGTAGAATTTTTCATTATCTCCCTAATGCGGGAGGGGATAAATTCCAGGCTTTTTCACCAAAAAACGAAAAAAAAAATTTGAAAATTTGAAAATTTAGTGTTTAGGTTTTTGGGTTTATATTATCCCAAATGATTAAACTGCAAAATCAATCACATTATTACAAATTGGCAGAACTGTGAAACACAATGACATGCACATCCCCACAGCCAAATACGGGTCAAGAAGAGTGACCAATGCGTTGTTACTGTCTGGAGGACTGTTGAATTTATACGGTATTTGTTTGCTTTGGATATGGTACTACCTACTACTTACTGTACCTTGACCATTGGTCGGCAGCCGCCAATGCTACGGTAATTATTGGGGCGCCAAAGTGCAAAAAACACCGACGAGCCGGGGAAATGTCGGACACAGACAATTTGTTGTACCAAAACAGCAGAGCTGACTTGGCCACAAGGTTAAGCATCACCGTACACAGAAAGTGGTGTCGAAAAATGGGAGAACGAATCGGTATCGGCACACGTTATCGCTTCAATTCCTTGAGTGAACGTGACTAACAGCAGGGCCTTGGGTTAAATTAGCAAATGGGAAAATGCCATAATCCAATTAAGGCAAATTTGCTGTCTGAAGTATTTGCTACCCAAAATACTTGATTGATATTCTGACAAAGGCATTACTTGGTAAGCAATGAAACTGACGATGCGTAGAAAGGGCACTAGGTCAGCCATGGAGATGCAATGATGATGGCTCTGTGACAATGGCACAACTAATTAACGATGATTAGCCCTGGGGAATGGCAATTAGCCAATTAATTGTCCTTGGAAATGGCACTCTAAATGACTGAAGAAGAAAGCGCAACAAAAAGCTCACAACAAACATCCATTTGTGCACTTGGGCAATGTCAGCATGTGCGATTAGCAAAAAAATGGTATCAAACATTGACAGTCCGCCCAAATGGGAATGATTGAACAAAATTGCGCCCAATTGGGTCATGAAAAGTGCCAGCAGAGTGCCGTAAAAAAACGGTGCCAATTTCGGCAGTAGTTAGGGGCGAAGATTTCACCGGGTACGGTAATGACGTCACCCAAGCCAAAAGGTATTGGCTTGGTGCAGGCCATCTGAGCGCCAGGTATTGGCAGCCTGCCAGGGCCATCTGAGCGCCAGGCCAACTGAGGCCCAGAACCCATACCTATTGCAGGGGTGCGCGACTTTTTTTGTAAAATTTTTTCTGAAAATTATTATTTTTTATTTTATTATTTTAAATAATAATTTTTTTCAATTTTTTATTCGAAAAATTCTGCCGCAGGCTAGTGGACTCGAACTTTTGGTCTGCCACCAACCCAACACACTACCACTCGGCCATGAGATCAATTGCCAGAAAAAGGATAATTGTTCACTATATGCTGCAACGATAATGACGTCACCACTGCGAGGGGAGATGATGACGTCACCACTGCGAGGGGTACGGTAGTCCGGTGAAAAATTCAATAAATTAGCCGCAGGCAACCGGACTCGAACTTTTGCTCTGCCACTAAACCCAACACACTACCACTCGGCCATGAGACCACTTGCCAGAAAAAGGATAAATGTCCACTATATGCTGCAAAGATGATGACGTCATCACTGCGAGGGGTACTGTAGTCCTGTGTAAATTGGCAATAAATAAGCCGCAGGCAACCGGACTCGAACTTTCGCTCTGCCACCAACCCAACACACTACCACTCTGCCACGCGAGCACTTGCCAGAAAATGATTAAATGTCCACTATATGCTGCAAAGATGATGACGTCACTAGTGCGAGGATACTGTAGTCTTTCGATAAACTTTGAAAATACGCAAAAAAGACAAAACGCCACACTATATACATAACGCCATAATTTATTGAAACGAAAACCTTTCGCGTTAAATTCAAATTCAAAAATTGGCGTTAAATTCAAATTCAAAAATTGGCGGGAAATTCAAATTCAAAAATGGCGGGAAATTCAAATATGGCTTGTATAGTCTAAAAATAGTAACACTTGACCTAGATTCGAGGGCGGGCCGCATATAAAAGGATGCGTCACGCACTTTCCTTCATTTTTTCATGCTTCTATATTTTTTAAATTGTATTATTATTGTTGTTAACCAGGGCGGTAGTTCTAATTAATGAACTCCGTTTATCCTGGCAACAAAATTAATTTGCTTTTTAGGTCTTGAGGTCGTTATTTATACCTTACTAATCTCACGAGACATTTCAGATGCCCTGTCGTCTTGTGCTTCATGGGTGGCGGTGTGCTGCTCATCAGGCCAAGATTGGTTACATTTTGACAATTATTCCACGTTTGCTGTTAACCAGGGCGGTAGCGCTAATTAATGAGCTCCGTTTATCCTGGCAGCAATTTCAATTTGTGTTTTAGACCATGAGGTCTCTCAAATTATCTTGCTAAGTTACGAGACTTTTCACGTGCCCTGTCGTCTTGTGCTTCATGGGTGGCAGTGTGCTGCTCATCAGGCCAAGATTGGTTGATATTAATAAATCAATTTCTTCCCTGCGCAATCCCAATCAGTTCAAAAGGCACCTCTCTTAAATCAAAAAAGTTGGAGATTATTTTGAAAATCGCAACACTACCGTCCTGTGAGCGTACGAATCTCAACGTCCAACACGTCCACCTCTCTAGCGACTATTTTGTGGAATAACGGTGACTGAAAGTCCTTCTCTACCACACTGCCTGACGTACCTTCGACCGCAATCACTTGGAGGAGATTGGCAAAGGAGTTGCCAAAAATCATGCTTTCGATGATTCCGCTGTTTAAGTATATGCACAGGTGACTGACACCACCGGCCAAGTCAACAGCGTACTTGGCTTGATCTTCGTTATGAATTTCTTGCTGCTGCTCGTAGCCCAACACGTAGGCCAGCTGATCCGTCAAAGTGATGTGTGATATTTTGTCGCTGAAAATCCTTAGCGTAAAGCGTCCAAGCTCGTCTGCGAAGTAGAATCGGAATCCCTTGACCAGCTCTATCAACTCTTCCTTCTCCTCTCTTGTCTTCAGCTCATAATTTTCGTCGAAAACTTCGCGCTCAAAGATTTCCCGGAACTCTGCGATGTTTTGTTGAATGTTTGCTGATGGGTTAAACTCCGGCGAGTCCCATGGCAGTTCCGGGTGTCGGACCATGTACTTGTGCACAGCATTCACAAAGTGGTAGTCATCCTTCTCGTGCAGATAATGCACGTCGGGGGTCGGGTCCTTGCCATGGACCAGTCGCATGTAACCGCCACGCCACGGCTTCAGCTCTTTTAGCAGCTCCAACTCTCGCTGCTTTAACCTGGCTAAGCGATCCTCCTCCGCCTTCTTTGCGAGTCGTTCATCTTCTTTTTCCTTCTTCTCTCTAGCCAAGCGTTCATCCTCCGCCTTCTTCTTTGCGAGTCGTTCTTCTTCCTCCTTTGCCAACCGCTCCTTTTCGGTCTTCTTCTCATTGGCTAATCGTTCAGCCTCAGATTTCCTTGCCTTCTCTTGTTCTTTTTCTCTCTGCTTTTGCTGCTGTTCTCCCTGCTGTTTTCTCTGCTGTTCTTCCTGCTGCTTTCTCTGCTGTTCTTCTCGTTGTTTTCGCTGCTGCTCTTCTTTCTGCTTTCTCTGCTGCTCTTCTCGTTGTTTTCTCTGCTGCTCTTCTTGATGCTTCCTCTGCTGCTCTTCTCGTTGCTTTCTCAGCTGCTCTTCTCGCTGCTGTCGCCGTTTATCCTCCTCCTCCCTCTCTTTTTTGTCTCGCTCATGCTTAAGGCTAAGTTGAGCGAGTTTTGTACGATTTTTCAACGGATTTATGGCGCTTCTTCTGCCTCTTCCTCCTCAACGATTTCCATGTCAAGAATTTCTCCCTCATCCGGGTACTGTATTGACCTTTTTCGGGTCAGGTGTCTTTCCATTTCCGATATCATGCCATGATGCATTCCCCGTTCGAGCTGCTGAGGCGAAAGGAAGCTACCCCTTGGCACTCTGAACCGGAACTTGCGACCATCGCGCAGGTGAACCACTACGTATTGCCTCTCCAGGGTCCCTACAGTCGCCCAACTAAATCGTACAATGGCAACGAAAACTGTGCAAGATAACTCACCTGTTGGGATATATTATGCCAGACATGCCCACCATCCATCCCGGCCCATCAAACACTAATTTCTTTGGCAAGTGTACTTTGAATTTATTCGTTTTATTTCCGACAAATCCCGGCGTATTGCTGGGCAAAATTACAAAGAATGAGTTGCTCATTTCAACGAAAAATCAAAGAATGAATGATCAGAGATCACTTTTCCATCTTGAAATAGGTGTTCCGTCCTCCGTTCTTCTGTGGCACGTCATCCTTCTTTTGGTGTTTCATGATCAGGTCGGTGCAGTCAAAGTTCAACTTGGCACAGTCATGGCAGAATGTTTGGGTGAACTCGAGCTTCTCTTGGCCACTGCCGGTGTTGAGGAGGAAGCGCTTGTCGCCTCGCTTGAAGTTCTCGTTACGGCAATCATTGCACATAAAGGTGAACACCCCATACTGCAACGGAAAAGGAATATTGCAGTGATGACTCCAATGCCAACATTACCTTTGGGCGTGCCAACTTCCAGAAAATGGTCGGATAGTCGAACACGTTGGCTGCTTTGCGTTCCTCGACTTCTGCGACTTCGACCTCTGCGGGATTTGACTTCTTTGCGTTGTTCACGTCCTCCAGCAGCTTTTCCCAGCGAGACTTTCGGCCCCTCTTCTTGAGCGCAGGACGTTCCTCTGCGTGAGACTGACTGCGAGTCGACCAACTTCACTTCATCATCACTATCTGAAATATGAAAAAAATGAGAAAAAATCAAAAAATTTTGAAAAATTTATGAAAAATTTTACCCATTTTATGTTTTCTTTGGTTATTTGGTGCTTCTTCCACGTGGTTCATTTCTAGAAATACTTATGTTTTGTTTGTTTGTTTTCTAAAATTTACTCTGAATTTCGTCCAAAAGCTGCTCATTCTGCTTACGGGGAGCCATTTTTGAGTAATATTTTGTGTGTTATGATGAAAATGAGAAGGGAAAAGTGCGGGGGTACTGTATGTGTAGAGGGGGTGTCACGTGGGAATAGGCCACGCCCACTCAAGTGAGAGCACGCAGGGACCTCCAGACGGGGGGATTTCTAAATCCATCCACAGTATGCCCTCCTAGGCCACGTCCCTTATCATTCACTTCCCTGTCTGTCATTTAGATGCCCCCATTGACAACAGCTCTGTCCAAGCTGCTGAACTGTAAAGCTGAGAATTTGGCCGAGTACCTGAATAACCCGGAAGCTGTGAACAAGGCGAGTGCATACCTGCGAGGAAAGAAGCTCAAGACAACCTACTCGAACAAGGGCGGCACTACAAAGGAGGTCGAGTTTGGCAACTTCTCGCTAAAGTCTGCTTCGGATACGTACGCCTTCGAGGGATTCCTTGGCAAGTGGCCTTTTCTGCAAACATTCTCTCACTTTGAAAAGTTCAGAGGTCAAAGTTCACCAGTACTTCTACATAAAGCACCGGATCCGCCTGCTGTACCCCCAGCTGAAGTGCATCGTTGAGTACCACAGCAAAGGGCATTGCAAGTACTATCCGTTGGGTAAGCGTTCGGCTGCGATGAATGATCCATAATCTCTCTCGGTTTCAGAGTTGTTGGCCATTGAGGACAGTGCAGAGGGAACAGGCGAAAAGCCTACAGACACCAACTACTTGGACTACTTGGGCTTCCGAAGTGTTTGGCCCCCAACCCCCGTCTATTGAGCAGAGATGAAGCGTTCGAGACCGTCGCAGGAGTTCCCCGAGATTGAGTTCAACGTAAACACGATGGGAGTCACGGTGTACAGCCCTCGCCGCCTGAAGACCCCTCGGTTTGTGCCGTGGGATCAGCCCGGTCGGTGTACACGCTGCAAGAGTGGGAACGTGGAGCTGGACTACTTCATCCAGCCGGAGGGAGTGACCATTTTCTCTTCTCGGCTCAAGGATGACGGAGAGAACTTTCTGCCATTTGACGAGATCGGTATTGACTGGTTAACTGCGAAAAATAATCACGATCTTAAGTGGACTTTGGCGACAATGCCAAGTTTCGTGTTCGGTCCCGGAACAAAATATTCACCTTGCCACTGAGACACCCGGAGGTTCACCAAGTTGCACAAGTCGCAGCGGAAGCGATTGGATTGCTGGCAGATGTTCCACCGATGGCTGAGCCCAATGATGATGATAATGCTGACCCAAAGTGATAACCCAGTTGATAAGCCATTTTGTTATCATTCGTGATGGATTACCCGAGAATAAATGAACGTGAACTCAAATTTCCCATTCCCTCCGGGATTGTTGTCAGCGGGCCCTCCTCTTCTGGTAAGACTCAGCTGGTCCTGCGCCTCTTGGCACATGCCAACGAGATGTTTGATCCCCCGCCAAAAGTGATAGGTAAGTCCCCATTGCCATGGTCTAATGAGCAGTCCTCTTGAGTTAAGTTTGGGCGTACGGTGAGTACTCCTCGCAGATCCCCGAGCTTGAGAGGCAGGGGGTTGTCCCGCACGCAGGCCCTCCCTCCGAAGAAATGATGAAAAAGTTGCCAAAGCCCTTCCTCATTGTCTACGATGACCTCATGGGCGACATTGACGCGAAGAAGTTGGCCGATCTGTACACCAAAAAGTCCCACCACAACAACTTTTCGGTGATATTCCTCACCCAAAACCTGTTCGACAAGGCGATGAGAGTGCCAAGGTCTAATGCGCAGTACATCTTTCCTGATGCGTGCACCCAGCGATATGCTAAGCATACGAAATTTGGCCAGCCAAATGTTCCCTCGCGAGCACGGGTTTCTGATGGACGCATACAAGCAGGCGTGTGCCGACCCGTACGGGTATCTGTTGGTGACCCTACACGCAAACAGAGACAACCTTTTACGACTGAGGACAAACATTTTCCCAGACGACGAAGAGAAGATTGTCTTTGTACCCAAAAATGGTTAAGAAGCAGACGGTCGGACAGAGGGTGTTGGACAACTACGAGTATCTGAAGTCCCTTGGGAGGACGACATCTCACAAGAAGAGACGTCATTTGTTGAGCAGTGCAGGTTGTGAAGAGCTGTTAACGCTGGTGGAGATTTGCCTAAACCTTCTGAACGGGTCCTTCTGTTTGACACGGAAACAGAAGCAAAAATTGCTGCCGTTTGCCAACACCATTCGACGGTTGGCACGTGTGCGAAGTGAGCAGAGTGCGAGAAAGCTGATCTTACAACAACCACAGCAAGAGGGAGGTTCACTGTTTGCGCCTTTGCTGGCACCCATACTGTTAGAGGCGGCGCGTTATCTGCTGCGCAATGGCCAATAAGCTCATTCTTCTGCCATTTGAGCATTACCGGGGATTGGTTGCAGCGAGAGCGGGTGTCGGCGGTGTGAAAGAAGACGACGATGTGGCAGGGCAGACAAATATGGGATTCGTTAAACAACAGCTGGAGACCGTGAAGCGGAAAAGGGCAGGGAATGTCAGCGAACGAAATGTACTGTACAACCAGCAGCTGAGGAGATATTTGAAGCTGAGAAAGGAGGCAAAGGACAGGCCGGTCAAGGTCCAGCTAAGCAACGGTGCTCATCTTCTGAATAAAACGGTGGAGACGGGCGTACAGGTACGACCTGGTCCCGATGAGTCGAAGGACAAGTCCGTATTGATTGCTGGCGAAGATGAAGAGATTGAAGTGCCCACGCCAATAAGGCCGGGAAACAGCCGATCACCCAGGACCAATAAGAAAGCAGCCAAGCAGCAGGAAATAAACGAAAAGAAGGACCATCTGTTGGCCATCATTATGTCCGACCCGCAGAGCTTTGGTGCTACGGACCGTGGGAAAATATTAAACCCAAAGACGGGGCGGGAGTTCATTGACTCGGACCTGAACTGGTCAATTGAACGCCTAGTGGACCCTCGCCCAGAGAATGCCCCTTCACCAAGCGGAACCAAAGAGCTGATGAGGAAGCTCGCACAGAATCCACTCGCCAGTAGCCTACTAAATCGAGTATTCGTTGGGTTTGGACAAGTCAAACAAACGGGAGGATTTGTTCCCTCAAAATGGACGAAAAAATAAACAAGATATACAATGATCCGGCCAATCCGGGTGGGTTTGCGGGTGCGAGTGCACTGTACGCAGCGGTCAAGAAGAAGCACCCGAAGCTGAAGAGGACCGAATTTGATGACTTTTTGCAGCGGAACACCACCTACACGCTGTTTAAGCCAAAGAGGGAGAAGTTCCGACGCCTACGCACTGTACCTACGGGGTTCATGACCGGTGAGTTTGTCCACGTTAAATTCACGTGATCGGTTCAGACGTTCAGGCGGACTTGGCAGACTTCCAAACACTTTCGCGAAAGAACAGCGGCTATCGGTACCTGCTGTTGGCGGTGGATGTGTTGTCGCGGCGGATGTTCGGCTCACCCGTAAAGAGTAAGAGGCCGGCGGACGTTAAAAGGGCATTTGAGGAGGTGTTTGGCCAAATGCCAAAGCTTCCGGAAACACTGTACACGGACCGAGGGTTGGAGTTTGTGGCCAAACCCATGAAGGAGTTCTTCGCAGAGAATGGCATAAAGAAGTACGAGACCAGCTCAAAGAAGAAGGCAGCCGTCGCAGAGAGAGCTATTCGTACGCTGAAGACTCGGCTGTACAAATATTTCTCTGCCAAGAACACATCTGCGTGGGTGGATGTGTTGCCCAAGTTTTTGTCTGCGATCAACAATTCGGTGTGCCGCGCAACGGGACTTAGGCCTAACGAAATCAGTGACGTCAATGCGAGGGAGGTGTGGAAGAGGGTCTATGGCGAAGGACTTGTACCAGCGGAGAAGAGACCAAAGATCAAAGCGGGGGAGACGGTCAGAATCCCAGAGCCCAAGCACATATTCGAGAAGGGTACAGTAACTCCTCCATTTTTTCTGCTATTTTTTTTTGTGCTTAAGGTTATATTCCCAACTACTCTGACCATGTGTACACTGTTGATGAGGCTCGCTCAACCAACCCCCAGCACTATTTGCTCAAGGACTATTATGGCACAAAATTGAAGAGAAAGTTTTATTTGCCAGAGATAACAAAAGTACAAGTTGACGAAAACACAATGTATCGCATAGAGAAAAAGTACAAAGAACGAATGAGGGATGGAAAAAAGGAAATATTGGTGAAATTCATTGGTTTTCCAGAAAAATATTGGGTCACAGATGAGGATTTTGAAAAATAAAAGTACAAAATGAATAAATTATTCCTTCTTACAGCGACATTCATAGGGGTTGTGGGCCTTACAGTACTCCCATGAACTATACCCAAAGGGGACAACCTTAAGCCCACGGTCCCTGAGCACCCCCTTATTCACGGTGGGGTTGAATTGTTTGGTGATCGGCACCGTCAGAATGTCTCCCTGCTTCGTGATGCGGAAGTTCTTCGTCGGGTAGTCGAACCGCACGTTGTTTCCCGGAGTGCCCCACTTCTCCAGTACCATTTCTTTCATCTTCTCAAAGTTGATGCGCGTGCAGGCGTTGGAGTCCAGCGTGATGCCTCGCAGCTTCAGCTTGTACTCGTCCTCGCCGGTTGCGTTGTTGCGCAGCCAAAGGGCGTAGGCCTTGGGTCCAGCTGAAAATCGATTAGAAATTAATCTGTATTTTGGACCAAAGTCCTTACCGCAGATGAACTCGATGATCGTGTGGCTGGGGTACTCGTCCGCGAGCTCCCCCAGCTGGTTGCCTCCCTTCAGCGGGTCCCCCAGTGCAGTCTTGAATTCATAGAATATGCTGTCTGTGTCCTGAAAAAGGAATATTATTACGAATATTTTATTCGCACACTCTTACCATGTACAGGATGCGCGTGTCGTAGCGCTGGACCTGATCTTCCTGGCTGTAGACCAATTGCAGTGAGTTGAGCAGGTGCACTCGAGCCGCTGCCGTAGTCCATAGGGCAATGGCGACGTTGCTGGTGTCGTGCTCCACCACGTGCTCATCCTTCGCCTTGTAGCACACCATCCAGAATTTCTCTGTCAGTTGGTCGATGCTGCTGATGTCGATTTTCACGTCGTTCAGGAGCTTCGCCAAATCAGCGTGGCAGTCGATGATCTCCGTCTTCGTCAGCCGATTCCGCAACGCAAAGCGGCCCCAAAGCGAGTTGAGGCACAGCTTCGAGAGGTACCGCATCCCGGGATTCGGCTTGATGTTGTTGGCGTCGAGCCGCACCGTACAGCCCTTCCAGGGGTTGTTGATGTATTGCTCCTTTCTGCGCTCCCTCTCCTCCTCGTCAATGTCAGCAGCGGCACAGTCAGCAGGGAATCCACTCGCTAATGGGATTATTGATTAATTTAATTTGGTCGCTGATAAAATTACCCTCAAATTTGATGCGCAGGAATTTGTTGAGGTAGGAGTGGAAGAGGCCATTACTCCAATCACAATACAGCGGCCAGACGTACGCCCGGTAGACGTGGGTCACTCTGTAGCCGGATCTCAGTGCTGCCTCGAGCTCGATGTGCGGGATGGTCGTTGAGAATCCTGCGAAGGGAAAATAAAATCATTGGCAAATAAGGTCAATGGTTACCCCTCTCAGCGTCCTCAAAGTGCGGGCAGTTGTACCCAGGGTCAACCAGACCCTTTGGGTACGTCTCCGCGCACTTCCGGCAGAGCGGGAAGAGAGTTCTGTTGTTGTGCCGCATCGGAATGACCGGAATGTCGTAGAGGCAGTGCCGTGGCGGCACAACGAAGCATTTGATGATGCCCTCCATTTTCACTCCATCATCGTCCACAATGTGTTCCTTCAAAGTCCAGTTGACGTCCTTGTCCATTTGGATGACCTTTGGATGACCGACGGGGTAGTTGGTGAACATATTCCTTAATTATTGAGCATTATTTTTTATTATTATTTATTTTTTTCTTTTACCTGGACGGGTACAGACTGTTGAAGTCCTTGACTTTGATGGTCCGCCCTGCCTGTCCCTCTCTGTCCGGGATGATCGATGCTCCGAGCCACTCGGGGCCAGTCCGACCTGTACACAAAATTTGCATATTTTAACCAAAAATGGGGAAAATTACCTCCGAAAAAGGCATCATGAAAATCAATGGGGCCGGAGTCGGGTGTGTTGTCGAAGAATGCCTTCATTGGCGGTTCCATTTCCAGCATTCGGCTGAGCTGGCACTCCCACACGATCTCCACCTCGAAGTCCCGCGCAATCTGCCGGATTCTCTTGGCGTCCCTGGCTCGAATGGCACCGGCAGTCTCTCCTCCGCCAACAATTGCGTCGTCTTCGGGGAAACAGTGCGGGCACGCGTGCCAATAGCATCTGAATTAGAGAAAAATTAGCATAAGTTTGGCAAGTGTTTCCTTACCCGTTCACTTCGATCGCCAAATTCTTGTCCTCGCCGATCCTCTCGAGCATGCCGTCCAAGAGGAAGTTGCCATGCTTGTACTCTCCGCCAGGGCTTTCCACGTGGCGAAGAGTCCATCCGTTGTCGCGCATCTCTTCCTCGGCACGCCACTTTAGGTACTTGCGAGCGATGGCACTCTGCTTCCCGCGCTTCTCGTAGCCAAGGTGGGGGATGATTGCCACCCTCTCTTTGCCGACGTGCGACAAGAGCACGAAGAACTTCATGCAAGCTGACGGGATGGTGATGGAGTCGGTCAGCTCCTGGCTCGTTGCAGCGGCGAACAACTGACGCATTTTAACCATTCCATGGGCGAGAATTTGGACATCTGAAGGAAACTTGCATATTTTTCCCATGTTTAACCCTTTTTTTACCAGCTTTGCAGTAATCCGCGATGACTTCGCGCAGGTCAAACGGCGTATTGCGATTCTCCTCGTACCACTGCTCCAGCTTCTTGCGCTCCTCAGGGAAATGCCCGCCGGGGTAGTAGTCCTCGAGGGGTGGAAGAGAGTCCAGCACAACGCCATAATTCGCCGCCTAAATTATTGATTATTTTTGGTTTTATTATTGATTTTTTTACCTTGTTGAACTTGTGCGGGAAGTACTTCTTGTTGTCCACTCCGTCGATTTGCAAGCCGAAGGTCTTCACAAACGAGGCCAATTTGATGGGGATCAGTTTGTAACTAAAAAATTATCGATTAATTTATGTAATTTGGCACTTTTTTCCACCTGTCCCGGAAAATTGTCGTTGTTATGGCTCCTCTTTTGCGGGCCTTCATCTCCAGCAGGTGATTTCCTTGGCGCACCAGCTCGGGACGCACACCCATGCGCAGCATTTCTCCGTAGATCAGCACGTGATCATAACGTGATCCTTAAAAAATCGATAAATTTAATTGTTTATTTTTTGAAATTTGTTTACCTGCGTGGGCGTAGGCGTACGTAGTGACGGACCGTGGCTTCTCTCCCTCCTCATCGTAGCCGAGCATGTAGTTGTTTTCAGCATCGTTGTCATCGCTGTCGTCATCTTCCGCTTCCATGTCCAGGAAGGCAGCTCCAGCATCGTTACGGTTGTTGTTGTTGCCAGCTCGCTTCCGTTTACGGCGCTTCTCAGCAGGGTCGATGCCGAGGACATCAGCTTCGAAGTGCAGGAGCCATTTCGTGAATGCCGTCAGCGGGTCGTCCACCACGTACGCTGTCTCCACTTCGGTGTTGTAGAACTCGAAGGGTGCCCATGCGAAGGTCCTCGTCAGGCCACAGATTCCGCAGCTTCGGTCCAATGGTTGGTCCCAGATGCCCTTCGCAATGCATTCTGTGCAAGTGACGTGTGCGTAGCAGAAGTTCACCTTAAAAAATATATGTTTTCGTAAAGTATAGTTTCTTTTACCTGATGCTTGAAACGAAGGAGCTCAGGGTCAGGCTTGAAGTCTGTAGTGCACTCGAAGTCGAAGAAGATGATGCGTTTTTCAGTTTTCTTCTTTGGCCGGTACGGGATGTAGCATTCCTTTGGCACGTGGAAGCCAAGGCAGACTTTGCAAAATTTCTCTCCACATTCGTGGGCCTTTTGTTTGTGGTGCTAAAATTCAGCTTTCATTAAATTTAAAAGAGCAAGTGCTTACTCGAATTTGGTAAATCACTCCGCACTCGGCGCACTTCTTCGAGTTTTTGCAGACAGACTTTTCGATGGTTGCCGTTTCAGTGCCACGCTTGACTTTACATTTTGTCACTTTGGCATGGTGTTCAAAACACTCTTGGCACTTGAATGTCTAAAATATTAACTCACTTAAAAATACAACTGTTTCATTACGATACCTTTGAACATTCCAAGCAGGTCTCGAAGAAATTGTCGTTGGTATCATCGCAATTTCCCCTGAAGCCAGCACCGACACGCTGACAGTTGCGACATTTCCATTTGCAAGCGGAACTGTGCCGATTTTGCGTATCATAGGGCATTTCACACTTAATTATATTATAGATTAGCCATTATTATTTTATTACTTGTTTCTTACACCAAAACAGTAATTTTTTGCGCCAAATATTTTTCCAACTGATTTAATGGGGTCGTAATGACCAGCAACACCATCTTCTCCTTCGGTAAACAGCAAGCAAAGCTCTTTTTGGTAATTGTTCACAACCCCTTTCCACAGCGGCTTCATTTTTCCAGATGTTCCAAAACATAACAGATGAAATTTGTCAGGATGAAGTTCGCCATAATATGCCTTGAATTAAAATATTATTGAAAATATATGTTTATTAAACCTGAATTCTCTCTCCATAGTCCTCGATGGAATAGAAAGGCAGGCTCATATCAATCCCACATTCTTGGCACAGTGTAGTAATGTCATTCAGTTGCCATCCTTCGTTGCGCTTGTATTCCGAAAACCTTTGTCGTGGCAAAACATGCTGCATACGAAGCCATTCAAACGCCCGAAAGAGGCAGAAGTTGTCGTTGTTAGCCAATTCATAAATGGCACCATCGCAGATGTTGTATGGGATATTGAAGTCAGGTCTTCTCCCTTTTCCAGCCAACTTTTTCTTGGCTTTTCCGCTTTCAACTGCCGTTATGTCGATAACGAATGATTCCTCGCAGATTGATGGCCTCTCCTTCGCCTTGTTGCTCTGGTCGACAATCTCAAATCGCGTCAGAATCGTCTCTGCCATAGCTCCGTCGATCTTCTTGACGTTTTTGAAGTGCACCGCAATCTCGTAGTCAAGATGACGTGCAGTAAGAAGGAAGATGAAGTGATTGGCCACGATGTTCATGGCTTCTGCTCCCTTCATTGCGTACGTAAGGCACATCAGGAACAGGCTCTTCAGCACTTCTTCCGGGTAACTCGAGTTCCAAATATAGTCCAGCATAAAACGGCCCAGGAAACGATATGCTAAACGCCGAATTTATACAAAATTGTGAAAAGGGACGCAAACCTTTAAACCGTCCGCTCTCTACTTGCGCGGCATCCAAACAAATGTAATTGTCTCCGTTAAAACGTTGGGTCTCCAGACGCTCCTTGAGTTTGAAGACATTCTCTTCTGCTTTTTCATCATGCAACACCTAAACAGTAAATTATAAGAAAAATAATTCTTTTATTATTTTGTTGGAAGATGATTGATCACCTTCCCCAAAGGCGGCGCATCTTCGAAAGGGTCTTCGTATTCTCGCACGGGCGTAAAAGGTCCATCGAGGATAGGCGGCATTTCGTCATCGGACGACATATTCAATACAGTAGGAATAAGTGGCTGCTGAAAACAAGAATGACGGTAAGATTACGGTGGGGGTAAGGAAACAGAGAAAAGGGGCGTGGCCTCGCAGACGCGTACGCCAAAATTATCGATTAGGTGAGAGAGTACACGAAAGAGAGAGAGTTAGGTCAGAGAAGCAGAGGAAAAGGGGCGTGGCCTATCAGACGCGTACGCCAACATTATCGATTAGGTGAGAGAGTACACATACATGGGAGGTTAGAGATACAGAGACAAGGGTGTGCAGAGAAGCAGAAGGGTAGAGACGCAGAGTGGCGTCCTTTTTTATCGATTGGCGAGAGAGTACGTATATAAGAGAGGTTAGAGATGCAGAGAGGCAATGAGTGGCGGCCATGGTTATCGATTGGCGAGAGAGCACGCAAAGAAGAGAGGTTAGAGATACAGAGAAGCAATGAGTGGCGGCCATGGTTATCGATTGCGAGAGAGTGTGCAAACAGGGGAGGTTAGAGTGCACATACAAAGGGTACATTGGGAAATAAAATTATGCGGGTATGTAGCAAAAAAAGGGGTTGGCTGCCTTATAAAGGCATTGCGCATCAGGTTGTTTTGTAATAATTATATCCTGATTGGGAGTGCACACGGAAAGAAATTGATTTAATAATATAAAAACCAATCTTGTCCTGATGAGCAGCACACCGCCACCCATGAAGCACAAGACGACAGGGCACCTGAAAAGTCTCGTAACTTAGCAAGATAATTTGAGCGACCTCATGGTCTAAAACACAAATTGAAATTGCTGCCAGGATAAACGGAGCTCATTAATTAACGCTACCGCCCTGGTTAACAGCAAACGTGGAATAATTGTCAAAATGTAACCAATCTTGGCCTGATGAGCAGTACACCGCCACCCATGGAGCACAAGACGACAGGGCACCTGAAATGTCTCGTGAGATTAGTAATGTATAAATAAACACCTCAAGACCTAAAAAGCAAATTACTGTTTGTTGCCAGGATAAACAGAGTTCATTAACTAGAACTACCGCCCTGGTTAACAACAAAAACACAATTAAAAAAAATACAAAGATGAAAAAATAAAGGAAAGTGAGTGACGCATCCTTTTATATACGGCCCGCCCTCGAATCTAGGTCAAGTGTTACTATTTTTAGACTATACAAGCCATATTTGAATTTCCCGCCAATTTTTGTTGAATTTCCCGCCATTTTTTGAATTTGAATTTAGTGCCAAAATGTTTTTTCAATCAATTTAAACCTATTACGCCATCTGTGAAGCATATAGTAGACATTTATCCTTTTTCTGGCAAGTGGTCTCGTGGCCGAGTGGTAGTGTGTTGGGTTGGTGGCAGACCAAAAGTTCGAATCCGCTTGACAGCGGCTAATTTATTGGAATTTTTCAACGGACTACAGTACCCCTCGCAGTGGTGACTTTATCATCTTTGCAGCATATAGTGGACAATTATCCTTTTTCTGACATGTGGTCTCATGGCAGAGTGGTAGTGTGTTGGGTTTGGTGGCAGAACAAAAGTTCGAGTCCGCTTGACTGCGACACATTTATTGGAATTTTTCACCGGACTACCGTACCCTTCGCAGTGATGACGTCATCATCTTTGCAGCATATAGTGGACAATTATCCTTTTTCAGGCAAGTGGTCTCATGGCCGAGTGGTTGTGTGCTGGCTTTGTGGCAGAGCAAAAGTTCGAGTCCGTTTGCCTGCGGATAATTTATTGGAATTTTTCACCGGACTACCGTACCCTTCGCAGTGATGACGTCATCATCTTTGCAGCATATAGTGGACAATTATCCTTTTTCTGGCAAGTGGTCTTGTAGCAGAGTGGTAGTGTGTTGGGTTTGGTGGCAGAGCGAAAGTTCGAGTCCACTAGCCTGCGGCAGAATTTTTCGAATAAAAAAAAAAAATTATTATTTAAAATAAAAATAATAAAAAATTATTTTCAGAAAAAAATTTTACAAAAAAAGTCGCGCACCCCTGCAATAGGTTTGGGTTCTGGGCCTCAGTTGGCCTGGCGCTCAGATGGCCCTGGCAGGCTGCCAACAGCTGGCGCTCAGATGGCCTGCACCAAGCCAATACCTTTTGGCTTGGGTGACGTCATTACCGTACCCGGACAAATCTTCGCCCCTAACTACTTTCGGCACCGAATCGACAGAAGACGAAATTTCCTGCGACTCTTATGTCCAAGTCATTGATGGCAATTGCACATTTTGTGCACTTTTTTGATGACATTATTTGAATGTGATGGAGTGAGGAGGGTCTTTTTCCCTCCTTACCGTGTCCCCCGAAAACGAATCCGAGACTCCGATTCCGACACAAAATTTATTAACGAAGCGATCGACGAATTGAAAATGCGTAAATGGTGAAAATTGATCGAAAAGTCCAGCAAAACGAATAAAAGCGAATTCCGTGGGGGAAGGAAGCGAAGAGAGCGACCCCTTGGCCGGGGCCGCTTAAATAGACAATTCGAAAAATGGGCGGAGAGACAGACGGCACGATAATGCGATGAGAAAATGGGACAAAAAATGGGCAGAAATTGTGATGTGAAAAATGTGAACAAAGAAATGGCGCATAAAAATAAAATGTAAATTGGCAGATGCGAAGAGTTAAGGAAATTGAAAAGAAAGAACTTTGTGCAAAATTGTTTTGCACAAAGTTTGGGCCAGAGATTAGCCAGCCGATGAGAAATGAATTTGAAAAGGGAAGTGAAAAATGGGACAGAAAAATAGGGGAAATGGTGATGGCTGGTACGATTAAATGGAGAGAAAAGTGATCAAAATCAGCGATTGAGGAATTGATGAATCGGGAGTCCGCCCGAACGTCCCGTTGCTTTTTGCTCTTTTTGTTCCGGTATTTCTTCGTCTTTGACGGTCCGGCCCATGTGCTCGTGCTTGGTCCCGAGAGAACGGACTCCCCGTAACGGTCCTCCTCGTGAGAGTCGAGCTCTCCCGATTCGCGGTCCATCGGCATCCCTGTTGAACGCAAGCACTCGCGCACGCCGTGGCGGGTTGGCACCCGCTTTCTCGTTGCCAATTGAAAAATTGGCGACAGACATGTTAAAAAATTTCAGCAAAATTTAGTCGTAACGAATGTGAAAAGGAAGGGAAAGGCTTCTGCTTTTATACCAGGGCTGGCCGTGATTGAATTTCCAATCACGGAAATCCGTGAGCCGTGATCACGGGGCTTCAAAAAATCCGTGACCCGTGAACCGTTATCACGGCACCCCAAAACCACCGTGATTTCCGTGATTATAAAAAAAAATTTTTCTAATGATTTTTTATTTAAATTTATTTAAAAAACGGAATTTAATCGCTAGAAAAATTCCCAAAAAATATTTTAAAGAAATCAAAACATATAAACCGCTTTTTTTGCGGCGTACCTTTTCCAAAAAATGACTAAATTTACGATTTTTGGCCAATTTTTTGAGGAAAATTAGAGCTTTTTGTAGAAATCTCCAAGGAAAATTTTTTATTTTTTAACTAAGTTTATTAAGCAAATTTTTCAAATTTTTCTTAAATTTAACCAAAAATCTATTTATGTAGAGAAAAAAATTTCCTCTAATTTGTAAGCTAACTTTTGATGCTGAACAAAAAACTTTTGAATCTCACGGACCCGTAGTGGAGCAAAAAGTCGGCGAACTGAGCCATCGGCGTCCGTCCGGTCGCCGCATCGTGGAAGAAACGCAAGCGGCGCGGGTTTGGCCGCCGCCGCCGTCCCCCGCCCGCGTCTGCGTTGTCGTCGTCGTCATCGCTGAACGCGTCCTCGCGCGCGCGCATAAGCCACCGGCGGTGTTGTCCGTCGCGCCACGCCGCACCGCCACAGCAACAGCCGGGCGCCCGTCGGTCTGGCTCGCGCTCCAGGTCCACGCCAGCGGCCACACACCGCTCACAGATCACCTCCGCACACACCAGCAGCGGCACATGTTTCAGCACTCGCGCCGGCACTTCCTCGTCCCCCTCTTCCTCTTCATCCGCCACTTGCGCGCACTCCACGTCCCAGAACAGAAAGCGCAGAGGGCGTCGTCGTCGTCGTCGGCGATTCAGTTCCGCTTCACCATCGTCATTGGCGTCAACATCATCAGCGTAGCCGTCATCGTCATCGTCGTCGTGAAGGTCTTCCGCCGCGACGACTGCCCGCGCTGCGTCGTTGGCGAGCTGGCACTGCGCAAGCTTCGGTTGGATGAAGTGGGGGGTCCACTGCGCATCGTGAATCCCGAAGCAGCGGGCGCACTGTTGTTGAGCTGCTTGCTGTCGGCCGACGTCGTTGTTGTTGTTGTTGAAGGCGCACGCGTGTGCACCTTGACGGGTCCATACCACCTGACGACAGCGGGCGCACACGCGCCGCTCCTCACACATCGGACGATGCGGCCGCCCACGACGACGGTCATGTTGCCAGCCAGGCGGGGGCGGGTCCACCCGGCGCCGGTGCGCCTCGAAACAGTCCGCGTTCTCGAACACGAACAGGCAGTCGGCGCAGCGCGACGGAGCGCGGCCCGGCTCCCGCGCACAGGGACGGCCCCAGCCAAAGCGAAGACACTGGGGGCACAGCGCCCGACAGCCTTGCGGGTGCGTGCGCCGGTCCACCGGCTGTTCGCAGTCCACACAGTACTGGCGCGCCTAAAAAACTTTCAGTTTTCCAAGTTCTTTTGGCTATAAGTAGTAGAGTACATGGAATAACTGCTCCGGGCACTGTATGTACCCGTAGTGGCCGTCCTGGGCCACCAAGCACAGGTTAAAGCGTGCCGGCCGCGCGCCCTTCCACGCCACGCGGTAGGCCAGCTCGCGGGCGAAGATGACCAGCCGCACTTGGTGGGGGCCCAGGCTGGCGTCCAGCCAGCGCTGGACACGTTGCGCCTCCGTCGCCCCGTACGTTGGGCGGTCGAGTGGCACCGCTGCGTCCTCCAACAGGCGGCGTGCCTCGGGCGCGCCCGCTTCGCCACGCTGCGCCCGACAGAAAGCGCGGAAGTGGACCACGTTGCGCTGCTCCTGTACGCAGATGCGCCGCTGGGCCAGCCCCAGCACGATGGCACGTGCCATGCACCACAGGTCGCCGTCCGCCCCGTTCACGATCGGCACAAAGGACTGGCAGCGGACAGTGCCGCGCGCACGCTGCTCATCCTCGGCGCATGCGCCCTCCACGCGCGCGGCTAAACCGGGGGCGGGGTCAAACAAAATTTGTCGAGGGACGGGGGGGCTACGACGAGCTCACCGGGCAAGGCCCACACCGCCGACACTTTGAAGCAGACGTCGGCGGAGAACAGGTCGAGCTCGTCGTACTGCTTTGCGAACGCCTCAAGGGCGGCCGCCAGCGCGTGCGCACTGTTCTGCTGTGGCGGACGCATTGGTACGTGGAAGCAGCTGTCCCAGCCGGGCGGTTGCACGGACAGCCCGACGCGTAGCGGTTCCGCACGCCCGTCCAACACACGCTGCATCAAGCGACTAATGCAGCGTGCGAGCAGGCGGTCGGGGCGCGGCGCGCGCTCCCAGTTGTGGAAGCGCACGTGGATGGTCTCCGTCTGTGTGGCACGCGACCGGGAGCCGGACCGCTCCCAGACGCCTACCACACTGAAGAAGTCGTCGACATCGTCAGCAGCAGCATCTTCGTCATGCTCGACGTCATTGCCTACAAATTCGGCATCGTCGTCGTCGTCGTCGTCTTCAGCGGGGGCTGCGTCTGCAGGTCCCGCTAAAACAGACGTGGATGCCTTCGCTCCCGCTTTTGGACTTCGACAAAGGTGACGACGTCCGTGTCCAGTTTGGGCGGCATCAACGGCACTCTAAAAGAAGTAGAAAATATGTTGATATTTCTATTAAAATCTAGAGATTTTGTCCCACCCCATCCATCCTTCCTGACCCCCTCCACGCAAAAACACACCCACACACACACACACCCCCCACGGCACACACAACCATACACTACAAAAGCTGTTGCCCGTCTCCAGGCTCGCCCAGCGTTCGTAGTGCCACACTTCGTACAGCGCCAACACATGATCTGAACATAATGTGAGCGCTCGCGGGCACTCCAGTCACCAAATGATCACACGCGTGCGCCAAAAACATAATGTGACCGCTCGCGACCCCTACAGTCAACAAATGATCACACGCGGGCGGTCCAATCAACAAATGATCACACGCGTGTGATCTGAACATAATGTGAGCGCTCGCGGGCACTCTAGTCACCGAATGATCACACACACACACACACACACAAACACCCAGACGTACATACCAGGGATGGCACGGAATTCCGACTTCCGAGTTCCGACTTCCGACATTTTTGGGGTCGGAATTCCGACTTCCGACTTCCGAAAATTTTTGGGGCCTCGGAATTCCGACTTCCGAGTTCCGAAATTTTTGATGAAAAGTCGGAATTTTTCGGAATTTTTTTTTTGAGTTTTTTTTCAAAAAATTAGCAAATTTTGTACAATTCTGTTAATAAATTGCATAGAAATTTTCAATTTTTTCCGGCGGCGCCTATCGGCACCGCCGGACTCAAAATTACTTAATTTTCTTAAAAAATTAGCCAAAAATCGCTAAATTTGGCCATTTTTTGGACAAAATCTGTTAACAAATCGCATTAAAAATCACTAAAATTTTCCCGGCGGCGCCTATCGGCACCACCGAACCCTCCCCGAAGTTAATTTTCTTTGGATAAAACGAGCCAACGAGCCGCAAAAAAGGGTGTAACTGTCCCAAAAAATCTAAAATAATGTAAAATTGCTTAAAATAATTTGAAAATCATTTAAAAAATTTCAAATAAATATAGAAATAAACTAAAAACAATTTTAAATTACCTTTTACATGGTTAAAATTTAAAAATTTAGCCTATTAAATATTAAAAAATTTTTATTATATTTTATTTTTTTGAAAAATTCCGACTTCCGAGTTCCGACTTCCGACGTTTTTGGGGTCGGAATTCCGACTTCCGTGGAAAACCAGGGGGTTCTTCATTACAAGCGAAATAATGGCTTGTGTTGCTTTGTGTAAGTTTGTCTTAAAAGGCTATTCTTTGTGAATTTAAACCATTTTTATTTTTTTTTTATCCGAAATAAGCAACCTTAGCCCCAAAAAATCGGAACAAAACCACTGTGTTTTCATTCCATGCAAAGCGAAGTGCGACTGCCGCTCGTCCGCCTGCCATTGTGTGAAGGTTTGGAAAAGTAATTTAAAAATTCATTGAGATGAAAACTTCGGATGCATTCATTTTATGTAATTTTTTGATGTTTAATTTTGATACTTTAGGGTAAAATAAATTTAATGTGAAGTCATTAAAATGAGTCAAAGTAATGATCAAATCACTTTTAGTTTTAATGAGTTAAAATTTTGGCTTTAATTTTCCGGTGTGTTTTATATGTAGGAATATAATTTATTGTTAGTTTTAATTTTATTTTAAATTGATTTAATTAGTTTATTTCAATAAGCCTTTTATCGAGTTGGTTCCAAAATTTAGTTACCCGTCCTGCATTCTATAAAAGGGAAAAAAGAGAAAAAAATGTAAAATAAATGTTAAAGCGTCCAAAAGGTTTGAATATTTCAAAGGCATTCGATTTGTTCGGCCATAAATCGTTTTATGAGCCATGAAAAAATCGGACAACTTTTGCCTGCTTTCATGCGTTGGCAGTTGAATGTATTCTGATCACCGCCCCCCCTCCCATAAAAGGTGAACAATTTGTGCACCAAATATTGTGGCTGCGTCGACTGTGGCAACCGTTTCCCGGGCTGCCGATGCGCGCCGGGCAATTGCCGTACCAAACAGGTGGCCATTCCATTTCCATTACATTAGTCACTAACAAGCAAATCAACAAAAATAGAAATAGTAAAACATTTTAAATGTTTTTAGTGTCAGTGCTATTTCGCCAGTTGGGAATGCGACCCGGACGTGTGCAAGTCGTGCAACTGCGGTATTTGTTGATTAGGGTGTTGGAAGGAATGGTACCATAATCACTCGGAGTACTCGGTGGGAAGACTTGACCATGAAAACAGTATGAAACTGTCCGACTTGGTGTGGTAAACCCAGCGGCTCCATCAATTCTTTCGGTCCCTTTTTCGATGAATTTCTATTGTTTTTCCCCTTTATAGTTGAATATATTTATTTTTGGGTTTTTCAAATTCACATTTTTATTTTTATAGACAAATTGGACGGCTCCGGAGAACCAATCTGCAAAAATGTGTCCATCCAACGGGGACTGCAGAAGCGACTGATTGTTGCGCCTTCCCAGGTCGGCTTTTTTGTATACGAAAGTTATTATTCATTAAATGCTTTTAAATGAAAATTTTGAAGGTGGCCGGCTGGGGATGCTTTGCCAACGAGGACATTGAGAAGAACGACTTTGTGTCCGAATATTGTGGCGAAGTGATCAGTACGGAGGAGAGCGAACGCCGGGGCAAAATTTACGACCGCGTCAAATGCAGTTATTTGTTCGGTGGGTTGGTATTTATGGCATTTTTTATTCAAAAATGCCGAATCGCAAAACAATGGTTTTCGGAAAATAATGGGACAAATTTTCGCAAATTCAGTCACAAATTTTGCTAATTTTTCCTGTCCATCTTCAAAATTTTCGAAACAAAACTTTTCCAGGACTTAATGATGAGCAAGTGGTGGACGCAACTCGGGTGGGCAATGTAAGCGGACGGACAATTTACACAATTATTATTTTATATGTTTAAATATTCTTTTTAATAGGTCATTCGATTCGCCAACCATTCCCAAAACCCGAACTGTCGTGCCAAAGTGATTGTTGTGAACGGAGACCACAAAATTGGCATCTTCGCCCAACGGCTCATCAAATGCGGCGAGGAGCTGTTCTTTGACTACGGTAAGTGAGGCTTTTTTACCACATTGTCTAAAAATTTTCGTAAAAAAACAAATTTTTCGGGAGGAAGCGAAAAACTCCAGAAAATTAGACCAATTGTTCAGGCACCGACTCGTTTTGGAAGCAGCAAATTGACTTTGTGCCGAGGGAACTGACGCAGATGGTCCGTCGGGAGTATCGGGTCTCAGCCGTTGCCGCCGCAGCGAATGCCAGTGCCAATTCCGCCGGTTCCAGTGGCACCACCCGAGGGGATTCCGTATAAGGAAAAGTGTGCCGTGCGAATGGAAATACCAAATCAATTCGATGCAGCGTGGAGAAACGGAGAGTCGATCATTTTCTATTTTCTACCGCAAATGATCTTTTTTTTTATTTGTCTCTTTTCAACTTTTGCATTTTGTCCATTTTTGATGATGATATTGTGTCCTTTCTTTTTCTGCTGTTTGTGGTTTCGTTGAACAGAACCGTGAAATGTTTGTCCATTCGGCAGTCTCTCCTCCCGTTCAAATATTTGCCGACTAACAAAAAATTACAATTTGCTTTAATTACTTTGATCATTACTCTTTTTCAATTGCGCGCTTCTTTCATTTTACACGGTGTTGTTTCGCCAATGCCTCTTCAACAACCTCCTTGAACTTGTTGTTTTTTTTAACATTGGCCTGGACCATCATCCAAATAACCTCTTATTTTTAAGCGGCACTTTTTTGTGTTTTAAATGTGCCCTATTTTTCAAAAAGGTAAGGGTCGGCTGGCCTACACCTTTTTTTTACTGTTTGCTGTTGTATTGTTCTGTATTGGCCATTCTTTGTAATTTCTCCATGAACAACTCCAAAGCTCCGTGAACTGATCAAAATCACATTTGTTTTGGCTCTTTCTTTCACCACTCTTTTTGTTTGTCCATTATTTTCGTTACATATCCGATCCTCATTAGCATGGCTGTCAAAATATGCAAATGCATATTTTTTTCCTGGCTTCTCCATGCTCTAAATAGTACGAAAAACACTTTCTTTTTTGTGTTTGCGTACAAAAATCGGGACTTATATTTGCATATTTTGGTTTTTTCTGCATATTTTGCCATTTTTCGTCAAATATTTTCCGATTTGAATATCTCTTAAGAAAAAATTTTGAATATGCCTAAAATTAAATCCAAATCTGAATGGGTCAACAGTGAGATTCACTGCCGAAAACCTTCATAAGTTTTAGCTTTGCAATTGCAAAAACAACTTCTGCCATCGTTCCATGGTCCGTTTCCAAGGACGGGTATGCCGATTTGCAAGGACATAATGGGGAAAATTCATGAAATCCAAGGACATTTAAAATTTTTATTATATGCAATGAAAAATGGTTAATATGTATTTATTCAAATGGCTTGTATTTTTCACCGGAATGGATTTTTTTTCAAAATTAAAACTGAGAAATTTTTGATTTGCAATTACAAAAACAACCTATAAAATTTATGAGGAATAAATTTTTTTAATTAATTTGCACCCCCCAATTTTCAAGTTTTTTGTGCATATTTCACGACTTTTTTTTGCATATTTATGCGCATATTTTGGTAATACTGGAGAATCTGGGCTCCACCCAAAAAATTTTTTCTTTCTGTTATGAAAAGACTAACCCGGGGGTTTTCGGGGCTTCTGATCACGAATATGATATCAGATTTGCAAAAATCATTGATTCTATCATTGATTTTGAAAATCTTAGATTTTTGAAATCTTGTCAATATGGTCAAATGTTGCAGCCCTTTTCGAGTGAAGCAACCATATATAAGCAGCACTTTTTACTAGCCAATGAGATGATCATAGAACAATCACAAAAACATAAACAAAACACTTATTACCTGCCAATAATCAATTTTTAGAAACATTTGACCATATTGAAAAAATTTCGAAAATCTATGACTTTTAAAATAAATGATAGAATCAATGATTTTTGCAAATCTAATATAATATTTGTGATCAGAAGCCCCGAAAACCCCAGGGTTAATCCTTTTATAAAAGAAACAAAAAAAAAAATTTTTTTTTTGCGTGGAGCCCAGATTCTCCAGTATTACCCATATTTTGGCCATTTTTCGTGCATATTTTTGACAGCCCTGCTCATTATTCCTCGAAAAATTTATAAAATTTGTTTTTGTTTTTTTTTGAAACGAAAATAATTTTTGAAGTTTGGCTACATGACATTTCGCGGTTGGTCGGAACTAGGGATGTCAAAAATATATGCAAAAATTGGTCAAAATATGTACGAAAATATGCAAATAAATTTTTTTTAATGGTTACTTTTTTGGAAAAAATCTTCGTAAAGTGTTAAATAGGCAAAAATGGCATAAAAATGACCTAAATAGGTTTAGAATCACCTTTTAACATTTTAAAAATTATTTTTGGTATTTTTAGGGGTACATTTAAAAAAAAATTTCTATTTTTTCACAAGAAATTTCTAAAAAATTTTCATAAATCCTCACAATATGTAAAAAAAATGAAAATATGTAAGAAAAAAGTACAAAATATGTATAAAATCCCGAAATATGTAAAAATATGTAAATAAAAGTCCCAACTTTTGTTCGCAAACACAAAAAAAAAAAGTGTTTTCCCTACTATTTAGAGCATGGAGAATCCAGGAAAAAAAAAATGTATTTACATAAAATTGACATCCCTAATGATATTTATTCGTTTTGTTTTCCGCTGTGAATTTAATTTCCTGCCTCGGACTTTTAATTGTAAAAGTAAATTGTTTGGATTTTGGATACAATTTTCCATTTCCATTTGGCCTAATTGTGTGTGCTACAATCACCACTTTTCTCGCCGAACTTTCGTTGTGTTACGACAGGGATCCCGCAAATTTTAATTGCGGGGTTTGCGAGATTAATCCCGCGGGATTCCGTCCCGCAAAAAAAATTTGGATTTCAATCCCGCAGCGGGATCCGAAAATTTGAAATTTCCGGTCTATAGTAATAATAATATAAAATGTTAATTTAATACAATAAAATAAATGATGGATGGGATGGTTAAAGTAAAAAGAAAATGCCTATTGAGAAAAAGTTTATGAAAGATTTTATTGGCATTTCATTTGGGGACAAATGGATGGACGAGATGGTAGAGCGATAGAATTGAGGACAAAATGTCGAAATGTTGGCCCATAAATGGACAATTGGCCTACGCAGAAAATAGGAATTTTAGTATAGCAAAAAACTACATGAAGGCTCTTATTTTGCACTTTAGGCGCAACAAAAGCAATTCTTAGAAAACATGAGAGCATTAATTCAAATTTCAATTTGTCTCTGGCATCGATTTCGGTCAATTTCGAATCCCGGGGACTAAGAAAACTAACAAAAAGCGTTTTGAGCAATTTGAATATGCGAAGCAACAGATTAATTAATATTTATCCAATTTCCAATTCAGCATAACACAAAAATAAATCTGTCATTTCTCAAATAATCTCATCACAAATTAAACTTAATCAATCAATCCAATTCATCATAACTCAAATGATCGGTCATTTCCCAAATTGATCACTTCTGCTGATCGCTGGGCCCGGGAGTCGAGAACACTTTTTCGTCGCTTTGATCTGGCGGAGACAGCTCCCTAAATTAAATGCAATTTCAATTTAGGTATGAACATTTTTTGAAAAGTAAAGCACGGAATATTGAAAAACCCGGGCCAGCAGGGTTTCCTAAATGGACCAGGACAAGACGGGGACTGAATGAAGTCCTGTTTTAGCAGGACTCTTGGCCATACACTGAAAAGAGGAGAGGGGTGACCCCCCCCCTTCGCCCGCAAGGGGCCCCAAAATGGGGGACACCTTCGCAGCGAGGGGGGCCGGTGTAAAAGAGGGGGGGGGGGGAGTCGCCGACGAAGGGGAAAAAAGGGAAATTTCTGAAAAATTTGCCTATTTTATTAATAAAAATCATTAAAATTCCTTTTCGCAAAAATTTCGGTTTACCCACCCGCCCCCTTTTCGTATGTAGAACTGTCGTCATGTCCGTATTTTATACAAAAGTAAGGCCTTTGCTGCTCACCCAGTGATAGCATTACGGAAGACGACTCCGTTCAAATGGTCCAAATTTTCGTCGTTTTGCCATTGAAGCGCCGTCGTCTCCTCAATAATTGGGCACCGTTTCATCAGAAAATCTCTCATTTCATCGCCGTAATCCCTCTCCTTCGTCAGTGTCAGCTTCTCATTCGTCCGTTCGTTCACCAATTCAAATGGAATTGGCCTTGTTCTCTTATAAAAAGTAATTCGCATATTGTAACTGACCGAAGTGGTGGCACGGAGAAATGCCTAAACACAAAAATTGGTAAAACAAAAACAAATTGTTTAGGTCTTGAAATCCCTGTCGATAAAAGCAGAAATTGTGAAAGAAAATGTTATCCATGTTGTCGCCCACCTGTTTGTGATTGTGGAACCAATTGTTTATTTTCATAAAAGCATTATGCGAGCAACGCAATTCCTTCGATTGGCCATTTTTTGTCGGAGTTTGCAACCATTTGGCCAACGCTTGACCAGCAGTTGAATTCGGAGCATTTCCATCGGGGAACAGATAACCAGAATCGATTGAATTCAATTGATCAATGTCGGTGAGAAGTGTCGGCGAAATGTGACGACGCAAATTGTCCAAATGAGCGCCATTCTCAAAGCACAAGTGCCGAATGTTGGTAGCAAAAATTGGCCAAATTTCAATTGCCAAAACATCTGAATCGTATGTATTCACACTGAACTCCAATTTGGTGCCCATTCTGTCCCAAATTTGCTTGTTCGAACGGAGAAATGTAATGACGGAATGGTCAATGTACCTGAAGAAATTAATTAAAATACACAAGCCTTAAAATACACAAAGTTAAAAATTACTCAATCAGAAGGAAACGAAAACGAATTTTGTTGGGAAGCGGATGTTTTGGCATCGGAAAATCCACAAATGTGCCATCGATCTGCTGTACAGACAGTCTCCCTCTTGGTCCTCCGTCCTTGCCAATTTTGATACATCGCCAAAGCGTAAATTCCTTTTTGCCATCAAAATGGATGTCCACCAAAACATCGTAACGGTCAGAAAGCAATGCGATTTGGAGGCCGAGTTTACCATGGTCAAAGAAGGGCAGAATATTCATCCAAATGTCGCCGCACAACCAACTTAAAAACATGGAAAAATTAGGAAAAATGGAAAATTTTGAAATTTATCAAAATTTCCTTACCGTCTATTCATTTTTTGCTGCAATTAGGACGCTTTGCCGTTTTACAATTAACTGGTGACACAATCAGAATAAATAGGTAATTTGTTTCCTAAACAATAAGCAAATCGAGCGACAACAAAAAATATAGAGAATAAAATGTGTCCAGAAATGTGACGAATGAATGAATGGAATGAGGCAGAGGAGAAGAAAAAAAGCATTTTTATACTAAAATATCAGCGTAGCAATTAACGACGGCTTCTGTCAGCAACAAAACAACAAAGCAAATCCTGTGATTTTAATAAACAGTAAAAAATTTAAGGCCCTACAACCTACAATTTAAAAAAACGAAAATTGAAGTGGGATGGGACACAAAAGCAATTGCCGTATCGTGGAGATTTTTCCCAACATTCTCTACCGTTCTTCGCATCAATTTTTTTGGTTCTATCTCTGTCCTAGCCCCTGCTACTGGTACAAAACCAGGGCTGCCAGATCTGAGGCTTTAGCCTCATTTTGTGGTTTTTTGATAGGACAATGAGGCTAAATTTTAAAAATGACGGTCTACCTCAGTTGGGCGCGCACGGTTCACTGCCGATTTGTCAGAAAATTTTATACGGACTGTTGAAATATCCTTTGCTGCGAAGTGTCCGCTTTCGAAAAGTCCGGTAGCCTAAATGATTATCTCTCTGACAAAGAATAGAATTTTTATCCGTTTCCTTGTTAAAGTTCAAAACAAAGCAAAATCATTTAAATATATACAATAAATATCAATCATTTCGTTCCCTGAGGGGGTCAAAGTGTCATGCCATTCTTCTTCATCTTCTGATCAGATCAGTCAACTCATCCGGCTATTGATTTCACACGGATGTGTTTAGGCCGAGCAGTTGGCGCCGTTCCTCTTCCGTTCCGCCGGCACCGCGGGTTGGCACCGCCGCGGCATGGCGCGCCCTCAGCTCACCGCCAGCCGATGGTTCGGGCACTGCAGCGCGGCGCGGTGCGCCAGTAGGCAGCATCGGATGCGCTACGCCGGAGCCATTTTTTGCAGCATTAGGCGAAGCAGCGAGGGAGGAGCTGAGGCCACTCTTCGGGCGCAACGACGTCTCAGACTCGAGACTCTTGAGCAAAAACGGCATTTTTAAAATCATCCGATCAGTCAGAACGGACACAAAAACGGGAGTTTTGTTCGGTTGGAACCAGGGATGTTCCGGGTTCCCGAGACCCGAATTTTTCCCCGACCCTAAACCCGTAGACTTTTTCCCGACCCGAAAAACCAGCTGTTGCGACCCTCTGGCAATTACCCGAGGGAATTGCTGTCGCATTGGTCGCCCACCGGCGGACTGTTCTTGTTCCTTGCGACGACGAACTTTGACACACCAACAGCACAAAAAGCAGAGAATCAGCACGAGAATGGCACCGACGGTTGACAGAATGCCTGTCAGCCAGGTCAACTGAATGTGCAAATGTAAAGGTGAAGTTGACTGTTCCAATTCAAAAGTGCATTTATTGGGCCATTCGCAAAACGGACAAAAATTCAAAAATTTAATGCAGAAATTTACCATCCGATTTAAATGTTCAAAGTTTGGTGCTGCACTGTAATAAAAAGTGCACTCACCATGTTGTCCATCTCTCGCGAACGGCACCACGGCTGGGAGCCTTTGTTCCATTCAAAGCGCCACATTTGCGGGAAGTTGTAGTCCACCACTTGGGTACCTGAACTTTTCATAAACAGGGAGAAACCTTGGCACATTTCTCTCTAATTGATCACAGATTACTTTGTTAGTTTTGGTCTTGATCGGAACAATTTCTGTCTGTCTAATTCTACCTGTCACTTTAATTTGATTACTTTGAATCGCTTCTTTTGGTCCAATCTCTGTGACCATTATTAAATTGAATCAATTCGAATTTGGCAGTATAAATTTCATCAGATTGTTCCTGATCAGTCCCTGGCCCAATCAAAGAGTCAAAAAGCTCATATCCCATGTTTTAATTGTTGATCGTATTTCATCACATTTAAACTCGGCATCCCCTTTGATCCAGTGAGTTTGGAAGCACTCGAAACGCGCAATGTCCCCCTGGAGGTAGCCGGAGGAGAGTGCCGGAGTTTTGATCAGATATTCCGGGTACTCAATGTTGATCGGGCCACAACTGTTATCTGCGCAAATTAGGGACAACACTATTACAACGAATTTGGCATTCCGTTTAAAATTGGAATTTGCGCCAAAAATGCCGTACAATTTTGAATGGCGGACCAACGGTCATGGAAGAACGCGTTCCACGTGTCCTTCACTTCGTTGCCCAACACTTCCGCGTTCAGCAGCGTGTAATCGTACAGACAAGGCACATTGTCACCACATTCTTGCAAGATTTTTCCGGGATTGTCCGGGCATTGGCTGGCCCAGTCCCAGTACATTTGGCCTTGGTACGGCTGAAGACCAACTGAAGAGTTCAAGCAGTACTCAGTTGGGTATAAGTAGCAGCAGGAGACAGTCCGAATAAGGAGACACTTTGAAAGAGTTAAGACCGAGAATTTATCCTGAGAACCAAGACGGTGGAAATGACGCGAAGTGTTTAGACCAAGAAAAATTAGTCCCAACCAAGGATATGCGAAATTTCGTGTTGTTTTCGTTTCGTCCTCTTTTTTCGTCACTTTTTCAGTTTCGTTTTCGTCCGTCAAAATATTTTCGTTTCGTTTTTGAATTTAAAAATTTTAAATTTTCGTCCCTTTTTCGTTTTCGTCTAAATTTTTGTTTGTTTTTCGCACACCCCTGTCCCAACGGCCTTTATTGGCAATATTTATACTCTGGTGTCCTCCCCGTCAAACGCACTTGTCTCTCGGTTGGCCAAATCGTTGCACTGCTGCAGCATTTGCATTAGCACAGCGCCGGTCCGAGGCACAAAACGATACTGAGGCCTAAGTCGGATGGATCATTTGTCCGTCCCCCCTCATAGTTTGTTTATTTTTCCCCTAATATTTATTATTTATTACGTTTCGTAGATGGCCGCCGTTTTGTAGATGGGCTCACTTTTGATGGACGCCTCGGGGAACGCCTCGAACTTCTTGTCCTCCTCCTTGCTGGTGGTGAACATGTTGTCGGTGGGGATTTGGAATTGGTTCAACGCCTGCTGCTGATAGTCCGTGAAGCGTTCGCCGGAGCCCGGGATTCGGTCTGCGGAAATATGCCAATGTCAATGCCAATTCAAAACCCACACACAAAAGATGCCAAAATTTCTTTTTCTTGTTACAGTAAACGGACAATTACAGTATTCCAACAGTTTTGCTAACTGTATAATTAAAACCTACAGTAGTTGATGATCTGTTGACGTATCGCCTCCGAGTTCACTTCGTTCAGTGTCAGGGTCGAGTAAATGGAGCCGGTGGACGTGTCGGGGAACGGCCTCATCAGGCCGGACACCCGTGGCAAATTGTAGCGTTGGCGTGTTTCCTGCTCCCGCGTTTTGTCCCCGTCCGGTTGCTGTAGAAATTCAAAATTTTGAACAAACAAAATGTCATACTCCTCAAACTTACCACGCCGTACTGCGGTGGCACCGACAGGGCAATGTCCAACATGCCCATGGACTCTTGGTACATCGGCATACGGTCAATGTCCACCGCGTAGGATTCTCTGATGCGGACCCCGATCTGCGCTTCTTCCAGCACAACGTACACCTCGGGCTGACCCCGCTCCACATTGTTCACATAGATCAGCACACCTTAGGGGGGAATAAAACCAAATTTTAAATTCTAGGGTTCGAAAACCCTAAAAACTTTCCGAACTTTTATCGCGGATGCACTTCATTTCCCCCCGCCGTTTCCCTCCCGTCGAAAATCTTTTTCCTAAGGATTTTTTTTGAACATTCTGTTTTAAAAATTTTTAAAAAAAATTTTTCGGAGGGGAAACGACGGGGGGAAACGACCTGCTCCGTTTTATCACACCCTGTATAATCTAAAAACCCCAAGCAATTAGCGCTTATTACTGTAAGCTTACCCCGAAAGCGTTGCAAACGCATTGTGTCAAAGTAGCGCAGAATGTTGCCAACAATGACCGAGGTACGGTAGCGGAACCGGCGCGTGTCTCCGCGTGCCATCACATGCACGCGGTCGGTGCCGGTGGCCTCCAGCGTAATTCCTATCTCATGAATTGTAATAGTCACCTGGGCGATTGATTAGGCGGAGTAATTACCGGTGATTACGGTGGCGTTGGTCGGCTGCACCAACTGTTCCTGGGACAGGTAGCGGCCGAGCATGCCTTTTTGGGGGGGGGGGGGAAATATTCACCCCATTCCCCGCCACAATTTGTCGTACTGAAATCGACGCGTCGGTTCGGGTAGCGCTCAAGTCGGATTTGAATGCGCACTTCCGGGTTGTTCACCGTCTTCGGGATGTACAGCAGCGTGTACACACCGGGCTCGTTGAACACAAATTTGTCATTGTCAATTGTGTGGAAAGTGCCGGCGCCCATCGCTTCGCCTGCGCAAAAATATTTTTCAATTTTTAAAAGATTGAATTCACATTGATATTCGGCACTTAAAGCTAAAAAGAAAATGTTTTATTAAATTCAGGGCGGCCCAGACCTAAATTCAGGTACAGGTTAGGTATTAGGCATGAAAACCTGAATTTCTTGGATAAAATTTTAATTTTATTTCAAGTTATTAAAAAATGTTTAATTATTAAATAATTAAGGAAAATATAAATTGTCAGTTAGATAATTTTGATGTTCCTAAACAATTAACAGATTTAAAAAGATTAAAACTAATTTCGTGAAGTCTAAGCCCCAGGCCTTGACAAACTTTCATATCTCACTGTTTACAAATTAAAATCAAATAATATTTCGGGGCAATCCGTGGCGCTTGATTTTCTAATGTTTTGGCTTACATTTCAAACAGGCAAATACACTTTTCTCATATTGATGGCATTAATTTCATTTCAAATTGGCATAAAACTCCCCCCCCCCCCCCCAAATGCCATTAAAAGTTGCCCATGTACAACCGTTTTGCCTTTCTGTGCCTACCAATGGCCGGCGGTTGGTACTGTTGGCATCCGCTGCTTGGCCGCCGCCAGTAGAACAGTTGACAGCGAAACTTGGCAAATTTGCAGCACAGAAAGTATGGCATGTAGTCGTGGTGAAACGCGGACAGTCCGGGCACTTCGAACTGTCCCATGTAAGGGGAAGTGCCGAATTCGTAGGCACGCAACGGATAGCCCGGGTTGTACGGCGTTTCTTCAATCACTTTTATCACCGGCTGAAATAAATAAAATATGAGCTTTTGATCATAGAGGCCAGAAGGCTTTGCTTACCAAAAATAGGAAAATTTAAAAATTCTTTTAGAATCATTTAAATAATAATTTTTTAAAAATTGGAAAAAATTATTTCATGTTTTTGTTCATTCTCTGGAACAATCCCGAATGCCGAGCTCTTTCAAAGATCAGTCACAGTTTCTTATTATTTCTCAATGTTAATATTTTTCTCATGCCAATGGATTGCCTTTTTGATCAATCCCATCTCTCTGATCACTTTTTCTTTGCTTTTCACTTTTATTTTAAATTCTGCTAATTCATTGGAGTGAATCTGAACCGACCTGGTACGTGGTCTGCATCAGAAAGCCCTTTTCGTCATAACAGCACACTTGGCCATAATGCGTGGGAAAACGGCTGGACAAAAGAAAAATGTTTTGGAATGTCTTATCAATGAATTTTCATCGGCCATTTATGGGCCCATTAGGTCCCTAATGTACTTCACCCACTTTCCCTGGTTCCTCTCCCGTCCATAATAACCGCCGTAGCCGAATGGCCCAGCGCCGCCGCCTTCGGCACCACCGGGAGGCACGCCTTCGTCGCGGAATTCACGGCCAAACTCGCCGTAGGCGTAGCCGTGACCGTAATCAAAATGCTGGCCAGAATAGGAGCCGTAAATGTTGGAGGCCTGGGAACAAAAAAGAAATTTTTCAGAAAACAGGAAACCGGAAAACAAAATAATCAATGATCAGCCGATCACTCTGAAAAAGGTAATAGAAAAGGGGTGATTAGGACAACACAATATAAATGGGAAAAAAAGGGACTGATCAGATGGAAAAAATGGAACAAAAAAAAGAGAACATATCAATGTGGGGGAAAGAGAAGAAAATTTATCATATTGATTAAAAAAAAGCTAAGATCAAGTGCTGATCAGCAAAAGATTTGGATAAATCAATTAGGAAAAATAAATAAAATAAAATGTTAATTGATCTGGAATGACCAGAAATGGCTTTTAGATTCACGATCTCTGATCAGACTGACAAAGAATGAAAAAGAGGCTGTGCTGATCAGCGATGACAAAATGCAAAGACATACGCTCATGTAGCAGTTTTTGGCACCGATGGTCGACGTGCAGGCGATGTCGCGGAAGGTCTGCGAGCAGCGCGGGTGCGGCATGAAGCGACCCAAGTCGAACTTGGCCTGGTGCTCCATGCACGGGCACGACGCGTTGGTCTCCACGTCGCGGATGAAATTCCATCTGAGCAGAATGCCAATTTTAATTATTTTTTAACGCAACAAATGGCACTTACTGTGCCCCGTCCTCATCGTACCAATCGTGGCACATTTCCTTGGCCTTTTGCGAAATGAACGCCTGCCGTGAGTCCGCCTCCTGGCGTGAAAAGGTTGTGGTGTCGTACATGGGGTTGCCGCTGGTCCACAACCAATGCAGTGAGATGGGCGCCGACACAAGCCTATTTGTACAGTATTTAGACCGTATTAATTTTCTCGGATATCCCTCAATTAATGATCTCGTTCCGAAAGTCGTTAGGAAATCACAAAAATATTATTGCTCGGTGGCACGGTTTTAGGAACATCATTTTAATTGCCATAATCTCCTGATAGTTAGTCACAGGTGTTGTATTAGATTAGAGGATTAAGCATATTTGGGGAATCTTGAGACCCAAATTTTAGCATTTTAAATATCATTTTTTGGCTTAATCAGGCATGATATCTTTTAAGAGCAAATGGCACCAAATTTCTTGTTATATACTGTAGAATATAAACGGTAACGCACCCGCAGGGTTGAACTTTAATCCACGGCCCTTCCAATTTAGGTAGCTCAATAACTTTTCCGGCCACGGTAAATGTGCCAGCCACTGGTAACCGCTGCACCAATATTCAGTCCCACCCACCCGGACAGCAGTTGCGGTGCCACAAATGCTTGTTCGTTGGTGCGCAGCGGTGCCAACTTCAAATAGCCCACTCGGTAGGTGAACAGTTCGTTGATGCGCTCCCAGTCGTTCAGGTACCACTGCTCCACCTGGTTCAAATTGATGCGCTCTTTCTGCGCATTCCACCGATATTCGTAGGTGTTCCGATTGGAATAGGTGGCCAAGCGGCAGAGAACGCGATGTTCGGGCCGGAATTTTTTGATCTGATCGGGAGAAACGATTTAATTTTTGCTTAAAATTGCATAGAGGAAAATGATCAAATAATATAAAGACAATCTGAATGGCCTAACACCCAAACATTTAAAGCAGCACAACACCTGATCATCTTTGGCCTCCTTGTAGCCGATCACGTACAGTCCAAGCTGCACTCCGTAGAGCGCGTCGTCACTGATGTGCCATGTCTGGTCCATGTAGTTCAGGTCGGGGTTGGTGAAGTTGCGTGGGTACCAAGTGATCGGCATCACCTCAAAAACATTGCCATTAAATTCATTCAGTGCAGTGAAATACGGTATCAGACTGAGAGTATTACATAATTCAAGAATTTGTCAAGTTGATACGGTAATAGAATTAAGTTAGTTGTTAGTACGGTATACGACTGATTTTATCGTTTCCCTTGACCAACAGTGATAGCCTACCTGGTATGGCATCGGGTTTTTGTACCAGTCGTAAATGTTGCCGATGTCCAATCGCATTGGGTCCAACGTTGGAGGCACTGTACGAAATATTGAAATTTCAATTAAATTTCAAAAATTAACATTCGCAGTGCCGAAATAAATGTATCCAACGAATGCTCTTTCGTCATTTGCGCCCTGACTTTGCGGTTGGAAATACACAGTTTTGGTGCCCCAGTCGTAAATCTTCGGAATGTTGCAACGGGCCATCGCCGGATTGAGCACAGTGCAAGAAGCGGTCTGAATTTGATCAGAAACTGATCAAAAGATCGCCTGATCATTCAGCTTACCTGACGCTGTTCAATCATCAGAATGTATGTTTGGGTCCGGTCCAGACAAATGGCATTCACATCGACAGTCATTTCGCCCAGCATGTTCACAATGTTCGGGTAGATCATGATCGGGTCTGATCAGAGTTTGAATCAAAATTAGGTAAATTAATCTTGGGGACAAATCGTCCCGTAAATCCATTTAATTGGATAAAACCCAACCAATTACGACTCTCAATTAGCGTAGTGGTTGTTTTTTATGAATTATCCCCAATTACATGTCCCTCCCGTTTTGTTGGAGCATCCGCCTGGCCGCACAACGTCGTCCACACGGAACATGTAACGCCCGCGCACCATATGTGGCACTCCTACAAGAATCAGTAGGCATTATTTCAAAACGCAAAATTAAAGGGAAATGATTGATCAAAGAAGCAAACTGATCACAAGTCACCATAACCATTTTATAAGTGATTATTAATAATATCAATTTAATTAATTTGAATTTTTCAACCAAAAATTTATTATTATTTTTTGCTTTTTAACTTTTTTACAAAATCATGTTAACATCTAAAGAAAGAATTTTATTGTTTGAGCTGTCGAAAGATACCAAGAATATATTTTACATAATTTTACCTTTTCTGGGAAAAATTATAACGAATTTTTGTCAGAAAAAAAAAATTCATGGTGCCCAAATTTAGAAAAATGACTCACTTAAGAACGAGTTTGAGTAATATTGCTATGAGTTTCGGCCCCTCCCTTATTTGTTAGCAGTGATCACTGATCAGACAGTTAAAAAATCATTATGGCACTTGCCTGAACGCTGTGCCAACACTTTGGGAGTGTTTTTGTAGTTCTGTGTCGGGTCGACCAGCACCATGCCCGTGTGGTTGCCACCGTTGAAAAGTGCCTAAAAAATTATGGTAAATCCTTATACAGTAAAAAAAAACTACGGTATTTATTTGGAGCATTAATTTTATTATTAAAGCAATTATCAAGCGTGGCAATTTATGACCTGACAGCGTCCGCTTCGCGAGTTCAGTCGCACGTCGGCCGCGTCGAAGCCCAACTTGTCGTAGTTGAGGATCACATAGCTCAGACGACCAGGCAAATCCGTTAGCCAGACCACCTAATGAGGGTTAATTAATTAGCCAACCAATTCGCCGTTTTTTCGCCAAAAAATTAATATTTTTTGCCATTTTGGCCTCCATTTTTCAAAAATATGGTAAAATGAGGGTCCGGCGGTGCCGGTAGGCGCCGCCGGGAAAATTTTTGAGTATTTTAATGCAATTTTGTTAAGAAATTGTTAAAACTGAAAATTTTTTACTTTTTGGGTTTCGGGGGGGGGGGGGCTTTAGCCCCCTCAGCGCCCCCCCCCCCCCTGCCTACGCCCTTGGTTCAACACGCCCAACCTCATAATTTTAATAATGTTTATTTTTTTTAAAAGAAATTCCGAAAAGAAAATTAATCAAAAAATATTTTAGGTGCTAAACTATGAAAAAAATTCATCAATTTCTTTTTTGGTGGTTCTCTCTCAAAAATTATTCGCCTTTAATTGAGCATTTAATCATTATCAATGCTTCAATGTTTCTGGCGATCTGATTATTCAATTGTCTTCCGTTTTGCACCTGATAAGTTGCCAATTGTCCCCCGTCGATGTCCGCGCGTGCCGAAATTGCGGACGCGGTGTTGTACCACGTGACGACCAGCGCCGCGTCGGCACGGAACGCGGCCGCGCCTGCCACGCCCTCTGGAATTTGTTTGTAATTTTGTTTTGTTTTTTCACATTTTTTGGCATTTTGACATGCCCTGCAGCCATCGCATCATTTGGTCCAGGAAATAGTCCCCGTTGGAATCGCAGCGCACGTAATTGTCGGACGCGGCCGGGCACTTGCGAAAACGAAAGCCGAAGAAGCTGGACTCGGGCATGGTGCCAATGTCGGGCCCAATGTTTGTGGCCGTGCCACGGCCAAAGATGGACTGGCGCATGATCAGCCGGTAGTAAATGCCAGCCCGCAATGCCACGTTGCTGCTTTGCGGAATCTACGGCATTTGGTCAGCGTGTATTAATTGACCGGTGATTTTATTGTAAAAATTAACCAGCATTTTGGGGAACCAAATTTGGTGGTGATTAGCTATGCTTTTCCAATCGATGATTTAAATTGTAAATTAGAAAATTCTTTTAAAGGAATAAAATATTTCTGTTCGTTTAAAAAAACCTGGGATCATAATGAATTTTTTCAAAAATAACAAAGCTTCAAATGGTCGAAAATATTATATTTTGTGTGAATAAACCATAGTTATTAATTTTTGCCTTTTCTTATCCATATTTTGACAATTTTTAGAAATTTTCTTAAAATGAATTATAAAAATATTGCCATCTTTTGCTTTCTTTTAAATTCAAAAAAAAAACAAAAAATGAACTCAATTCAAAAATGAATTCAATTAAACTAATCATTTCAATTCTAAGGAAGGCAAATTTTATTTTTGTTTGGATAATTAATAAGTCCTTAAGGAATTAATCCTTTATAGTTTTAATAACAAAATTAAATTTGTAAATACTGTTAAAATAATCTTAAACAAATTTTAAATAAATTAGTGATTCCTTTCCTCGAGAATCTATAAAGCCCGAAATCCCAACAAATTCTGACCATAATATTATTCAGCATATTAATCATTTACCTGCTGTTTGCATAGGTAAGGCGCGATCATTGCCGGGTCCTGCTGCCGTGGCCAATCTGTCGCTTCCGGGCCCACATTGATGGTCGGCCCCTGGTCCAACACAGTCGCAAAAGCCATGTACCCGTTGACGGAAAGCTGGCAAATTAGGCAAATTAATTATTTTACTATCGCAATTAATAATTAATTGTTTCGCTTTGCCTTTCGAACCCGAGAATTCTTGTTTTGATTGAAGTCTAAACTCTTCTACAAACTCCAATTTTAAACTCGGGATTCTCGGTTTTCACAGTATGGTAAAATACCGTAGTGTAATTGTAAAGACCACCGTAGTAAGGGAAGTACATGTACAAATCTGAGAATGGCATGTGCTTTATTTTTTCACTCCATTGGCATGAATCACTTGCCGATTGTTTGCCCGGCGGTCAAAAAGCCGGGGTGCACTTTGTGGTCGCCAACCTCAGGACCAAATGGCACCAAATTTACTGTAAATAATGCCGAATTGAGCATTTCAATTTTTTTTTGGACAAACCCCCGTAAAGCAAATTGTCTGTGCCACCGGTGAAAAGCGTGGCACCACCGCCGGGCCCAATGTTTGGCCCGGCGCCAGCGACGGGTGGTACGCCACCCACCCCTGCGGGCATAGCACCGGGCCCAATTCCGCCGGCGCCAAAATCGCCGCCGGCTGTGCCGCCGAGCGACGGATTTTGCGGGTATTGGGCAACCGCAAAATCGGGTGGGAGAAAAATGAGCATAATTAATGAATTTGTTATGAAGAGCAACAGCATAATGTGCAGAAAAGATAGACAAGGGAAGGGCGAGGGCATTACGTAAATTAGTCACGGGAAAATTACCTTCATTAATGATGCCAATTAAAAATTTGTAGGCGAAATTTAAAATGGCAAAAGTTAGAAAAAATTAAATTTGGTAAGTGTAAAATTCACATATCCCCGTAAACACTGCAGCGTTTTCGAATACAAAAATTTCAAAATTGAAAATTTTAACAATAAAATTCGACGTCAAAAACATTGGTCGCCAAATGATTAAAATAGGCAAATTAAAAAAAAATCGGATTATCTTTTAGATCAATTAATTATGTAAGGATCGGTTGTCTCCTCCCATTGCTTTGAGTCTGCCCAAAATCATTTTCTTATCATTTGTCAGCCCCAATCGCACAAATAATAAATAAATAAATTGGGGTGGCCAACCCAACAACACCAAATATCTGAGATGGCTCTGATGGTGGTTTGTTGAGTCATCGCAATCAAATTGATCATTTTATGGCCAACCGTCGTCCCACCCAAAATTCCATTTTCGATTTACTTTTCTCCCCGCCGTCCCGAGGGTGGGGAGAAGCATTGACGGAATTAATTCCCCCCCCCCCCCCAATCGGACAGTTTTGGCGAAGTGTTGTCCAAGGATGGACGGATGGGTTGGCCGTGTGCTGTGAATTGATGCAATGAATGCGGGGCCGGTTACACGGGTGGTGATGGAAAAACACAGCAATAACCCCGACACAATTCCCTTCCCCCCCCCCATTTTCCCACTCTCCCCGTCCTCCCCCCCCCCCCCGCCGATTTGTACAATTTCTTCAACGTATTTCCAATTGGATTTTGACGGGCAATGCGGGGACACACCCCGGGGGGAAAATGGAAAAGGGACAGACGGAGGGAGGAGAGAAAAGTGGGGGAAATGTCCACAATTGCGACAAAAGCAAATCGCCCATAAAAGGAGAGAGAGAGAGAGACGGGGCGGGCGGCTGGCGGAAAGAAAGCGATTGATTTGTCGGGGATCGGTGGGATTTGGGAAAATTTGAAATTGTCGGGGAATCGGAAACATTTTAATCAAAGCTTTTGGACAGTTAGGGCTCTTGAAAAATTGTTGTGCAAAGAGAACCCCTCGGGGGAAAAGACACAAAACGAAACGGATGATCGGAAAAAGGGATGGATGGCATTGGAGTATTCAAAATAAAACTAAATTATCGAAAATACAAATTGCGTAAGAAAATTTTTATGTAAGCCAAGGAATTTGTAAAGGGTTTTTTGACAATCACCAGCAAAATGCGGAGGAATTCGACCTGTGCTTGTGCTGCGTGGAGCTCTGTTGACGGAGCAGTGTTTGTCCAGTGAGTCATACGATGAAAGGCTGGGACAACAGAGAATGGCCGGGGGGGGGGGGAAGCCATCGCCGGGGGGCGGAAAATCGAAGAAATTCGGAGGGGGGGGGGGTGATTAGTCATGCGCTTTTCGAGACGTTGAATTAAGCAGCCAAACGAGGAAAGCCAAAAAATAAAAATATGATTTAATTTTAAAGGCTTTTTGGTGGTGTACGAAAAATGGGCATGAAGGAATTTCGGCCATATGAAATAGGGCAAAAATAAAATTAAATCAAAAAACAAAATATAAATTTATATTTATTTTATATAGTTCTAAAATTGTTATTAATTAAAAAATTTTTATTGTGGACAAATAAAAAAAAATTAAATACTTTGCTAAAATGCTTTTCAAGTGCCGTTGGCTTCAAAAAAATAACTTTGGATGGAAGAGCCAAAAAAAAAGAGGGTAAACATTTGAGGTGGGGGGGGGGGGAGGAAAAGCATAGAGAGCAGTGCTGAAATTATCTATGCTTACTAGTGATGCTCGAGAGTCTCGGTCTCGACTCGAGAAAAGTCTCGAGTTTTTTTGGTCTCGGTCTCGGGTTTTCAGTCTCGGTCGTGGTCTAGTGGGTTGCGTTCTAGTTTCTGTTCCTTAAAAGGGGCGGTTAATGGGAAAAAATGCATTAAGCCTAGCAAACTGAAAAAGATCTAATAGAAGAACATTTTTGTAAACTGAAAAAAAAAGAGAAAAAAAAACATAAAATTACGTATTTTGGCCACCAACCAAAAAATTTAGCTTCAAAATGAAAGTTTCTGTTTTTTATCCTTGTCATCCTTTAAAATTAGAGTTCCACAGTTCGAAATAAGCCTGGACCAGGGTTTCAAGATTGACCTGCTGGTCCTGGATTTCCTAGACAAAAATTCAGGTCCAGGAATAACCCAAGTTGCCGAAAAGGACCTAGACCTGTATCCAGGAATAATCCAGGCCTGGATTCAGGATTTACAAAAAATATATAAAATATTTAAAAATTTCATAAATTTTATTCAATGTACAAAAAAATAAATCTTACATAAAATAAATAAATTCAAAAATAAATAATTAAATAAATAATGGAAAAAGCAAAAAAGGTGATGAATTATTGCCGTGAGGTGGGAAAGTTCGAGAGTCTCGGCGGAAAATGAGCCACAAAGAAAGAAGAACATTCCCACGCATGAAGACCAAAAGCAGCAAAGATTGTGCTTGGATATTAGCCAAATCAAAATAACAAATTTGTTTTGAAAAATGGCTTTATCCATGGACAAATAAATCCCCGCTGCTGCTGCGTTTGCATTGCTCGAGGCTTAAAGAATTTTGGCACGTTAAATTTTTGGATTTTCAATTAATCCAGAGAAAAGAGATTTCCATGTCGAGATTTGTGCTCAATTTCGATGTCATGACAACTCGTACAATGGCTAAGGTTAGGCCGAAGCTTTAGGCTTAGACCTAACAAGGCTAGGCTTAGGTTTGCTTGGGCCCAGGCTTAGGCTTAAGCTGAGGCTTTAATTTGTAAAAATTTTGTATTTCGTATGAGTTGCCATTCACCCCCAAAATTCAGCCTTAAGCAACACAGTTTACAACACAACAAGGGAGACCCGGGATGGCACTTCTTCCGACGGCATTTCCATTCCGACGCGACGCCGCCCCTCAGGCGCCGGCCGGCCGTGGCACTTCCCCGGTCTTCACGTAGTAGCGCAGCTCCTCCTCCGAGTTGACCACCACAAGTCGGCGCCGCACAATCGTATCACCGCCAAGCACGATCAGCTGTTGTTGGAGTGCTAAAAATGGGGAAAACAATAAAAAAAATTAATTTAAAATATTTTTGAGTATTTAATTTGAGTCCAATTTCAAAAAGTGTCGAAAAATTTTAAAATTGGACCCAATAAAAAGAGTTTGACAACTCCAAATTTAATGGAAAATGACGAATCAAAACAATATCAAAATTAATTAAAATTACTTCGGAGTTAATTAACATAATTAACACCGAACGCTGTAATTTCGATCAAAAATTTGAATTTTTCGAGGGTCTAAATTCGGAGCTTCGGTTGAAAATTTTGTCGCATAAAAATCACAAATTTTTTTTATAAATGTATGTGCCACACCAGTGTTCATGCGCAGCGTCGGTGCTGCGCTGACCACCGGCGCGTCCGGTAGCCGTCGATGGGGCGACTGGGCCATCTGCTCGTGCGCGTGCGACTGCGCCGGCGGGTCGTCGCCGGGCGGGTTTGCGCCACCGGCGCCAAGCGACGACTGCTGCGACAAAAGGCCGCCAAGCTGTCGCTGCAGCTGTGGGTTGGCGATCAGTGCGGCACGGATTTGCTCCAGGGTCAGCTCGACGGGTGCCGGAGTGCCGTCGGCGGTGCCACGCCGGGCGCGGCTGCTAAGGCCAAGTGTGCGCGACACAATGTCATCACCAGGGCAACCGTCCACTGGCGGACAGGTGGTCTGAAGAAGTGCAACAAATTATCCATCTAATTGGCAATTAATTAGTTTGGGGTAATGAATAGAACTCGCCTGAGGGCATGGCGCAAATGGGCAAATGCGCACCAGGCACGTGTACTGTATTTGGGTGGTGGTCTGGTAACGGAACGACTCCACGGTGACGCGAATACCGTAGTCGGTCTTCTGGGGCGGGCACACCAGCCCAACATGGTCAGCTTGGCAGCCGTCCTAAAATTGTAGAAAAGCATTAGACAAAAGTGTGCGATAGTGTATTAGGGTACGGTGTATATGGCCTACGGTAGTCAAGGAAATTCATATACCTATCTCACGGATCAATAAATGGAAATAGCATATTTTAAAAAGTGATTAAAATATTTTTTAAATAAAAATTTAATTTATGTATGGTATTTTAATATTTTCCAAACGTTGGTTTTGGGTTTTCCTTTCACAGAATAATACTTTCCTAAGGAAGCGGGAAAAGCTGTCATTTGACCTTAATGATTGCTAATGGCTCTTTCTCCCAGTCGTACAGTGAGCCGATCGGTTCCACTTGGCAGCCCGAAATGGACATGTAAGAGGCTGAAATTTAGAAATAGATAATTAATTAATTGGTTATAAAAATTAAAATCTGACGAGGGATGGCGAAGTACGGCGTGAACGCCAGCGTAATCCGACTGCCAACCACCACAGCTTCGGTGGGCTGTCCGTTGTGGAAAATGTCGAAGATCACTTTGTCCTGCTGCTGCGGGGGACGGCGCGGTCCGTCGCCCGGGGGATGTCCCCCGCTGAAAGAGGCCTTTTTATATTCAATTAAGTACAGTGTGTCCATCGTTGGACGGACTACTGTGGTTAAAGAAAGCGTACAGTAGGTAGGCCAAGGACGGAACATCCAACCCCCCCCCCCCCCCCCCCCTCGCTCTCCAGCCGTGGGGGTCAGTTCCGTCGGTGGCAAACTTTTTGGGCTATAAATATTTCAAAATTTGCCAATTTTGTTCGGCTTTTACTGCCATTTTTTGGCTTATCCATAATTATCATGCATTAACGTTTTGCTTACAATTCATTGTTCCGCAATGTGTTCTGCTGCTGTTCTGCTGATGAAGCTGGTGCTGCTGCGGTTGTCCCTTCAGTTTGGCGCGCCGCCGCCAGCGAAGACGGAGGCGCCGCAGACGGAGTGGCAGCACTCGTCGTTGTCGCCGTTGTTGTGGTTGTAGTCGTTGGTGTTGCGGTTGTTGTACTTGTACTGCTTGAACTTGTCGTGGTCGGCGTTGATGTTGTTGTGGTTGTGGTGCTGGTACTGCTTCTCGTTGTTGATGCTGGTGATGGTGTAATGGTCGTCTCCTCATGATCTTGACCTGGTGTTGCTCGGTTACCGCCCGTGCTCATCCAAATTTGGTCGGGTGGGAATGCCAAATGGGTGGAAAAGCTGAAATATTATAGTAATTAATAACGAATAACTGTATTCCAGGGACCCCGATCCCGATATTTCGACGCAATTTCCTATCCCGGTCCATTCCAATTTGATCAGAATGTTTACTATTTTACGGTGCTGTTGTACACATAAAAGTCACGAAATGTTTTTTATTAGTTCAACGTTGAATCAATGCCTGCCATTGGCATTCTGTGCATTTGTGCCAACTGTTAACCTGAACTCTTGGCCTGAACTGGCCGGCGACCTTTGTGCCCATGCGTCCATTTCCACCGCTCGCTTTGTGGTCGCTTTCACACGTTCGGCGGAGGATGTCGCTGCAACTTCAGCTGATGACCCACTTGCTGCGTTCGTCGTCGTTGTTGTTCCACTCGTTGTCGTTGTTGTACTGCTTGAACTTGTTGTTTCTATCGTTGGATTTATTGTAGTTGTAATTGTTGTTGTTGGTGATGTTGTTGTACTGCTTGTTGAGGTCGGAAAAGTGACTGCGGTCGTTTGTTCGTCCTCGTCTTCGTAATGCCTTCCTACTTTTCCCACTGTCTTTTTCGTTGTTGGCCCCCCTTCAACCGCCGAATTGTCAAAAATCGGCTCCATGCCAATTTTTCGGCCCTTAACCACGGCCAAGTCCATTTTGGCATTGCCCTGCTGCAGTGCGATTATCGCAGTTGCTGTTTGAGCTTCTCCGTTCGTTGTTGCACTGCTCGATGATGCATTTGTTGTTGTTTTTGTCGTTTCGGCCGTAGTTTTACTGCTTGAACTTGTTGCCGTCTCCTGCCCCAATGTAAACAACGGAAGCAAAGTGAACAGGTCCTTGGTGAACAAAGTCTTTTCAGTGCGGGTTTCCTCCTCAGTTCGACTTGGCGAACTGCTCGGACTCGTTTCCGTCGTTGCTATAATTGTTTTCGTCGTCCCATGGCCGTCGTCGTCGTCGCCAAGTTCAAACCGTCGTCGAATTGAGGGCTGTTCCGCCGCTGCGGTAAGTGCTTCCAAAATGGTGCGAACGGAGGCGCCCTTTTTGGGCACATCGCCAGAGTCATCGCCACCAACCGTATTATATTGCCATTTTGTGGACAAGGACGAAGAACTACTGTAAGACAATGGATGGATGTGGACAAAAAAAAACATTTTAGGGACGACAAAATGCCAACAAAACAATGGACAAAGTGACGAAAATAAATGCCAAAATTCAAATTCCATGGAAAAACGATGCCAAAAAGTGACAGCAGCTTACCTGCTGTGTTCGGGCAAAGGGCATTTTGTCTGGTAGGTCAAATCGTCGGCTGTGATAAAGTACAGCGGCTCCACTCCGTCCGTAGACAGCACAACTTCGAGCAGTGCTTCTTGGCCCTGACAAATTTGAGGAACATTTAATTTTATATACACCGTTTCTCAATTTTGGCTTCCCACCGAAAAAATTTGCATGTATGGCGAAGTGGTTTTTGTAAGATAGTAAAGGGACAAAGGGAGGAGGAGGGCGGAGGTTCGAGTCCGTTGTGCAACATGAATATTTTTTATTTATTTTTCCAAAAAATTAAAAAATGACCATTTAAAAAAAGTTTTTTGAAGGTTTTTTGGACAAGCTTGTTATCATTCGAAAGCTCTTGAATAAAGGAAGCTTTTTTTAAGCAATGCTAAGCAATTTGACGTTGTGTAAAAAAGTTACAAGAATTTTAAATTTTCATAATGGTCTCATGCAAAAATGGTATAGAAAAAATAAAATAAAATTTTATAGAAAATTCGATGCAGAAAATTTTTCTCTATCGATGTGCAAAATTTGAAGAAAATCTGCCTGTCGAAAAAAAATTGCTGTTTGAAGTGGGTTCAGTTTTTCTCTATTAACAGAGACAAAGAAATAGTACGTCAAAAAGAGAGATGTTTTTTTCTCTGCACTCTCTATTTATTGGTTCATCTCTCGTTTTTTTGAGTCCGGTGTGTATCGTGTTGCTCGAGAGTCTCGGTCTCGACTCGAGAAAAGTCTCGGGGTTTTCGGTTCGGTCTCGGGTTTTCAATCTCGGTCTCGGTCTTCATGACTTTCGAGACTCGCGATCGAGAGTTTTTAACACCCCTAGATTGGCTTTTTGCAAACTTAAAATTAATGTATTTTTAGCTGGATTACTCGTTTGCGTGGTCCAGTGGTTTGTGCCCTTGGTTATATTTTTGATTTTTGCGTTGGATCAGTTCCCCTCCAAGTAGTTATTTTTCTTCTAATTTTTCAAAATTATCCCTTTTTCGATGGGAATTCAATCACAATTAATTAGCACCATTTTTCAACTGTCTCAACAAATTAGGTGAATTTAATCATGAAAATTAAAAAATTGAATTTTGTGCGATATTTCGAAAAAACCGGGTTACTGTCAAAACTAACTGGGCACGGGACCCCAAAAACTGGCAAATGCCAAGTTTCAAGGGTAAAATGGCATCCCCTGCTCTTTAGTTAATTAATCAGATGATCAACAATTAATTTAATTTGACCATAATGCGAATGCTGTCCGAACAGTTCTTGGAAATGTGCGGGTAGGGAAAAAGAAAGTCGAACAGTTTGGACTCCTTGGGCTCAATTCGGCACGAGAAGAAGTCGTACAGACCGTAGAGTGCGCCGGTGTAAGGGATGCGCGAGTCGACTCGGACCTGAAAAAATTGAAAATATTTTTTAATTTTAGATTAAAAAGGACCGTCAAAAATTTATTTTAATTTTTGTTTATATTTTTACATAAAAGTGTGAATAAGAAAATGACAAAAACTCGGCTTTTGGTTGAATTTATTGGAAAAAGATGTGTATAAAAATAAGTCAAATAATGAAATAAAAAATTATTTCTAAATTAAAAAAAACAAATAAAAACTTTTGTTGAAATATTTAAATAAAGAAAGTAGCCAAATTTGAACTCAATATTTCTATTGAAATATTAAATTTTAAAAAAATAAATAAATATCAAACTTTAATTGCAAAAATTCAAATTCCAATTAAAAAGAGTGATTAATTAGTGACTCACCCGAATTCCGCCCGGCTCACAAGTCGAAGTGAACGAGAAACTGTCTAAGAATTGAACCATGTTTATTAAATTTAATTCTGCTTTGTTCTCACTGTTGTAGCAGTTGTTCTCGTAGTAATCAATGCGAAAGTTGGGGTTGTTGTTCACCCGAATGGCACTCGGCTTGCTCAGCTGATTCTGTTCCGACAAATGGCACCCTGGGGGGGGGGGGAGAAATTAAATTGATTGAAAAATATGCCAAAAAGGGCATTATTATATAGTAATTGGCTTTTGATAATAATTGCTTCTTTAAGTCCGGATAAATTTCACCCGGCGGAGATTATCGGCACTGCCGGATATTTCTTTAAAATCCATGAAAATATTTACCGCCATTATAAATTCTTTTGTTGTCCCTTTTTAAATGCCCCCCCCAATTTTCTTTTCCCATTGGCACTTACCGCCGTCCGTTCGGTTGAATGACACACTTCGGCAAAGCATTGCGCCCCCACCGCCGTTCAGACACTCCGCCAAACAGTCCTCGAGACTGCGCGTGAATTTGGTGCGCGACACTTCGCTGGCCAAAATGTACCGGTCCGACAGAAAGGTGAACGCGTATTCGCCGGTGCAGCTTTTTTCCGCTAATTTTTTTGAATATTTAAAAAAAAATAAAAAAATGCCAATTCGCTTGGTTAATTAAGCCCCGCTAATGAACGGAGATGAATTTTGGAGGATCGGAAATCAATCGAATAATTAAATTTTAAATGCTAATTGATTCGTAAAATTCCGGCGAATTATTTATCAGGTTAAATAGTGGCTTCGCTCTCGAGGCTTTTGTAATGTTCAGTCTCGAACAATTGTTCCGATCGGTCACTCTTTCCCTCCCCTTCCCCTCCCCACCGGACTTACTGTCCACGCAGTAATTCCAGTAGAATGTGTACCGATCGTCGGCTTCCACATATCCATCGGTGTGCTGTACGTGTTCCTGCCGGAAGAGTTGGCACTCGTCGCCGTATGAGTTGATGCCGGCGCGATGATTGAACGCGGAGCACTGCAAAAACCCGAAAAAATCATAATTTGACTAATTAGTTTTAATTAAATTAATTGTTTTTTCTGCCTGTAGCACATTGTCCGCGCCGCGTTCGTCCGCGCACGCGTCGCGGCATGCGTTGAGCGGCAGCGACGCGCTGCGTGCGCTCACGTGGTTGCTGTTCAGTCTGACGCGCGGCCAACGTACAAAAATTGGCCGACAGGGAGGTCTTGCTAAAACATTGTCATATCGTTTAAATTTCACGTTAGGGAAATTATTGTAAGATTTTCAATTTTTCGAGTTTCGGAATGTTCAATTGCCGTAGATTTTTTTGTTGATAAAGCCTGAAATGCCCTTTAAAGTATATTTATTCTCACTGCGGAATAATTACTGGCGAAATATTTTTCCAAAAATTTTAAATTTTATTACCCTGCAATTGGCTTTCTGCAAATGAAGAATAAAGTGCCAAAAGAAGAAAGCTCAGCTGAGTGAGCAAACGCCTCAAGGTTGGCAATGAATTATGGAGCAAAAGTGACGTCATAATTTAAATTATCTTAAAAAATGATTTATTTCATTTGCAAAAATAAATAAAAAGTGAAATTTTTGCCGCGTGCCCCAAGGCGAGCATTTGTCGCGCATGGCAAACAAAAAAAAAGAAAAAGCGGCGAGTGCCCTCCGCGCCGATTAGAGAGCGATGCGCGAGCGCACTTTGCACTTGGAGCACAGACAAAAATTGCGGCGGGGCGGACGGGCGGGGGACAATCAAAGAAGCGGAGGAAGAAGCATTTAGCGGGAGGGGGCGGGGCGAGAGGGAGGGAGGGGAGGAGAGCCGAATTTGGAGGGATTTTGGGGGAAAGGGGGGGGGGGGAGGGAGGGAGTGAAGGGTGCAACGCCGCAGTAGCAGCAGAAGCAGCTCAAAATGACGACCAATTTGTGACCCAAATGGAACTGTTGAGAGGAAATGTGGGGGGGGGGGGCGTGGGCGAGAAGGTTATGTTCCCACCCGAAAATGGAGGGGGGGGGGGGGAGGGAGGGCATCCCAAAAATACGGACAGAGCAATGGGGGGGGGCATTTTATGAATGCGAATTATTGAATTTGAAGCACACCCATACATGCACATCCCAATCAAAAAGTGAGAGGGCGCGAGACAACGGCAGAAATGACAACAACAATTTCAGGATTGAAAAGTGCCGCAGGGGACGAACAATTTTGACAATAATGGAATTGTGGGGGAGAGGGGGGGGGGGGGGGAATGTGGAATTCATATATTCAAAGCAGCAGCAGGAAGAGCGCTGATGGATTTGCATTTGAAAATATGGGAGGATTTGGGGATTTAAAATTTGAACAGCAAAAGCGCGGGGAGAGGAACGCTTGTTCCAAACATGCTAAGCTGCCACCAATTGTGACCAACAGGTGGAGAAAACGAAGCTAATCGACAAAATAAATTTATAGCAGAGGTCGGTTTTGGGGTCTTTGGGTTTTACCGAAGAAAAATGCGCGGATTTTGCTTGGAACCAAAAAAAATTTCTACACCGGATGAATTTTTATAAATTTCCGGGCGCCTTTTGGCTAGGAAAAAGCCGCCGCGTTCGGCGGTTGTTAAATCGCTGCGTTTACCTCTGCTCATTTCGACCGCCCAATGCTTCTTTCTCCCCAATTTTCGACATGGTAAACAACCATTATTTTGGTTCGTATCAAACGCAATGAATGACACGGATCGGTCGGTGGCAATGAATGCGATCAGTTAGTTGGCGGAGTGATTTGATCATTGCGGCGAATTCTAACTCCGTCCGATCGGCAAATGCTCTCGTCTTCCTCCATTCCTTCTCCTCCCCCGCTGCTCTCCCACACGTCGCTCACCGCAATGACAAAAACGCCTCCTCCTAATGAGTGACGGACGCGGTGCCCCCGTCCTCCCCTCCTCCCCCCCGTCTTCCCCCGCAGCGCAGCATTCTTCCGGCGATCGGCAGCGGTTGTGCGAATTTTGCGGTGAGCATGGCGATTGGACGGCACCGCGGCCTTGACATTGTCCTTCGCCTGACGAAGAAAAATGGACGGATTTGAGAAAATGAGAAGAAAAGGGGAGGGAAAGAAGACGAATGGATGGGAAGATTGAGGGGAGGGGGGAGGAGGAGGTCAGAAGAAGAATGGGAAGGAGGAGGAAATGACGAAGGAAATGGACGAGACGAAACAAAAAAGAGAGCCATCGTATGAATTGGATAAAGAAAGAAGCCAAAAGATGGGCGATAATAGCCAATGATAAGGGGAAGGGAGGGCAAAGTTTCGGGCGATCAGCAGTGGATTTCGCAAAAACAGCTGATCGAAGTGATCTGTGTCCAAATTGTGGTGGCAAAATGTATAAAATATAACTGCTTTCCTTGAGCAAAAAAACCAAAAAATCATTTGCGGAACTTTCGCCGGAGGCGACGGCGCCCAAAACATTCACAGGGCATTCGTAAAGTGAGTCAATGTGCACTTTTTGCGCCATTTTATACAACTCAATGCTTTTTCGGGATAAAACAAATTTCTCATCATTTTATTAATTTTAAAATTTTGTAAAAAAATAAATCAGCTGAATATCAGTGGCAATTTGTCAAAAAATTGGGTTGATTGAGCATCGGTGCTTTTGATATGATCGATCATCAGCGGATGAGAACAGTGAGAAGTGATTTGTTGCTCAAATGGCATCGCTTTCAAGGCCAAAGTGGGCCAATGACTGTGCTGACTCATCCTTAATAATTAATTTAAATATTAATTATTTTTTCGAAATTCTGCCAAATGTTAACTTTTGTCCTTTCTGTTGATCATTTGAAAAATGTTCATGTTCGTTGTGTTTGTTGTGAGGACACTTCATTTTCAACGCTTTTTTGCACATTAACTGATGGGCCTGAAATAAAAAATATGATTGTTTTATGATTGTTTTATTTTAATTATTTAAAAAAGGTTTAAATAATATTCAATTTAAAAAAATATTCTGCGGCATCAAAAGCAAAAAAATTATTCGGTTCTTCCGCCTCAAAAAAAAATTGTTAAATTTTAATTCTTGCATGAGTCTGTGATTCTTTTAAGTCGGGTATTTAATACCAAAATTCTAAAAGTTGAATATAATATTATTTTTTTTTTTTGGTTTTATTCAGTTTTTTTTTAAATTTTTATATTTTTTTTTATTACCGAATTTTCATATAGCCAAATAAACTAATAAAATAAAAAAATTATATAATATTTACTTATAGAAGAATTTTAAAATATTATTTCAAAAGTTAATTTATTTACGTGAAATCGCAATAAAAATGAGCAGTGCGACGACGAGAGTCAGCAAAATGACAATGAATGGCGCATGGCTTTTGTCCACCATAAAAATAAATTTAAAATAAAATAAAAACTAAAAATTAAAATAAGCACAGTGAATAAAATGATGGCTTTCTTCTCAATTTTTGGCTATCATCATCAGCTGATGGAACTGAATATTTCGCCGGGCCGCGGCTTTTTGTGCTTTGGACAAAGAGACTAAAAATAGCTAAAGCATTCATTTCACAGAAGAGGGATTGTTGTTGACTTAATTTTAGCGGCAGGGAAAGAAAGGATTTAAATATTTTATTGTTTCGAATAATATTTTTTCTTTTCGTAAAATAAATGAAAAATAAGTTTTCATTAAAATAAAATTAATTCGAACGATTGATTTATTACATCTTGCCTTATACCCTATCAGATCAGACCGATCAGAGAAAATCAAATCACCGATAAGTTTCGGCGGGGGGGGGGACGGAATCGAAAGGCACCAAAAGAATGAATAATAATTTGCTGACCACTTAGGAATGTTAATCATTTATTGTCTTTATTGTTGCTATTTTTAGATTTTATTGAAAACAAAAAAATGCTATATTATGTGTATTATTTTGGGTTGACATGTAAGCCTCGGCATTTCCATTTTTTAGATCCCAAAGTTTTTTAAGAGTCTCAGTGGTAAAAATTTTTTACTTGGCTGAAGTGATCAGAGGCATTTAAGCCTCCCAAATATTCATTTCAGTCAAAGAAAGCTTTTGCGCGTGGGTATTAATTTCCCTGCGGGAGAATCAGTGAATGATAAAACAGTTTCAATTGGTTAAATGGTCTGACTTTAAAGGTCCAATCAAACAATTAAACAATGATATTAATGTACTCAAAGAAAAGGAGAGAATTTCATGTTTGACATGGAATGAAAATGATTGGTGAAGTGCCCAATTTGGCTGCGAAATGAACAGCTCAGAACCTGTTTTACGGGGAGGGGGGGGGGGGGACTTTTGCGTGATCACCGCCGTCGCCGCCATCGCCAAAAAGCGGCGAAACGAAAGGAAAGAAGGAAATGATTGATCGGAGGAGGGGGGGGAGGGGGTGATTTGGCCTTAGTTTGGTCGCAATGAATGAATATGTTTGGTGTGAGAAAATGTACATATTTTGTAAATCATTCATTTCCATCGATTTTGGGCGGAGGGAAAATTGAAAAATTAAAAACAAAAAAGTGAAATAATTAGGGCGAAATTTTCGCTTTTTTGTCTGCAAGGATTGAGTTATTCGAAGAATTTGAAAAATTCGCAAAATTAGCACAATTGGGGCGAAAAAATTGAAAAATTAAGAGATTTAGATTTTATATGGCTTGAATCCAGCGTTGGCTTCATTTTGTGGTACATATGTAGTCTAATGAGGCTAAATTTCTAAATGAGGCTTTGAAGCTTTCGTCGTTTTTTTTAAATTCCCCTAATTGATTTTTTGGACAAAATTTGTTAATTAATTGGACCAAAATATTTCAAATTTACCGGTGATGATTGTTTTTTTCCTTCTCATATTAAAAAATATGTTTATGACAAAACAAAAGCTTAAAACGATCATTGGCAAAGTAAAATATAATCTTTAAGTTTAAGTTTGAAATAATCGTTTTATTAATTTCTAAATTATTTTCTTTGAGTGTTTGCTTTAACTTTTGCTCAAAACATAACTTTTTTTACAATGGCTTTTAATAAATAACTCTCTTTTCAAAAGCCGCTTAACCTCTTCAGTCAGAAGAAGCACGGAGTTTGCCAACTTTCTTCTGTTTACAATGAAATTAAGGGCATACGGTGGGCCAAATCCTCCAAATATTTGCCTTTGCATTTCGCTGCTTTCCAAAGTGCACTTTTTTGAGCTGTTCGCCTTGAAATTCGCCTTTATAAAACGGTGTGTAATTGCTGAAAAGCAGCACTTTCGACTTCCAAAACTCAATTTGACTTCATTAATTCCAAAGGTAAGAAGGCCTCTTCCGCCGCATTGAGTTGAGTACGGATGAGTTGGATTTACATGGATTGGGTCTACCCCTTTCTCGAGCATTATTAGAGTTGTTCATTGCATCCATCCCCCCCCCCCCCACTTCTCCAACTAATTGTAAGCCCATCATCGGCTTCACCAATAAGTCAAAGAGATTGTAAATCGTTTTTTAGATTATTGCCAAAAAATGAAATTTCACGGGTTTTAGTATTAATTTTTAAATTACAGCCGAAAAACACATTTTATTGCTCAAATTGCCAAATCGACAAAAAAATGTGCCGCCCGTTGCTGCTGATTGTCTGCTTCACTGTCGCTTTTGGCATTCTGTCCATTGTGGTCCAAAATCAAGCGCTGGCCGAGCCGGTGATAGGAGGACCACCACCAGCACCACCAATTGAAGGAGTAGCAGCACTGACTGGAGGTATTCAGAGTGAGCCGCTGGCGACTGTCAATAATTTAGCAGTTGATCCAACGGACCAATCGGTTGCTTCTGGTGTTGCACCACCGAAGCAACCAGTTGTAGTGGAAGCGTCACAAGTGGAGCAAGCGGAAGTTGATCAGCTGCCAAAAAGTTATGGCCGAAAATGATCAGCGGAATGGACAATGGGCGAAGTGATCAGAGCGATGAACACTGCTGATCAGAGTGATTGATTGATGATATATGCTCAAGTGAATTGAAAGAGGCCGGATTTAATGACCACAGCCAATTTAGGTACATATTCCGAACATTTTGGCGCTTTTTAAGTTTTTACGGCATTTGAATCCGGTCTCGAATGACCTACACATTCATTGGAATAATTTGGTAGAATTTTGTGCCAAAATTAACAAATTATTTGTGGCACTTTCTGTCGGTTGCTGTGCGACCAACAATTATATAAGCAATGGATACTCACTATTCAACTCATTATTCATGATCATCCATTATTGATAAATTTAAAATAAATATTTGTTTATTTTAAATGAAAAAGCTTTGCTTTTTGTCAGAACATTTTTTGTATTTACAAAAATTAATGTACAAAATTAAAAACAGAAGTAAATCCAAAAAACTGACCTACTAAAAGCAAAAAAAGAAGTGAGGTTAAACGATATGAAAGTAAATTTTGAGGAGAAAAAAGCATTTTATAGCAGAGAAATAAAAAGAAACAAAATTTGATCGGAAATGGCATTTTTGCCATTCGATCATTGGTGAATTAGCTAATTGTAAGCAAAGACTGGCGCTTAATCAGAAAATTGTATAAATCGCCAACCATAAAATGGAATAATAATAAAAAAAAAAAGAGAAATGAAATTATAATTGAGCAGCATTTTGGTTTTTATTGTGAGTGCTTTTTATTGTGATCAGATCAATGATTAGAAAATGCTGAATAATCAATCATTGGGACCAGGGATGGGCGAAACTTCGAGCTTCGTGCTTCGAGCTTCGAAAACTTCGGGTTTTTTGGGCTTCGAACTTCGAGCTTCGACTTCGGGTAATTTACCCGAAGTTTCGGGAAAAACACACCTAACAATCGAGTTTTCAAAGTAAAAAATACACCCCTAATGATTGGCTTAGGGTAAACTTTAATTTAAATAACATTACTTTCTTTTTGTTTTTGATCTTAATTAACCGGGTGGTCCAGTGGGTTGTGCCTTGGATCCGTTCCTCATTTTTGCGTTGGATCATTCCCCCCCCCCAAATTTGGAAAAGCCTCAATTATAAATTTTTTTTATCTATAGAAAAAAGCTTTAATTAAATTTAGTGAATACGAAAATTTTTTGAAAAAAAGTCTTTGTTATGGAAAATAATTTTTTTCAAAAACTTCGTGCTTCGAGCTTCGAAAGCTTCGAAAACTTCGGGTTTTTTGGGCTTCGAACTTCGAACTTCGTGCTTCGAAAAAAATTGGGCTTCGCCTTCGGCTTCGGCTTCGAGTGCCAAGCCGAGCTTCGCCCGTCCCTGATTGGGACTGATGAAAAAGAAATAGAGCCCGGAAATTCGACCCGGGGACAGGGACCGGGTTTCCGAGATGTAGGGCAGAATTTGCAGGAAAAAATTCGTCCGCGTGCAGACAAAAAGTGGCGATTCGTCCGCCAGACAAAAAGTGATGACTTCGTCGGATGGCACCAGAACGGACCATAGGCGGACGAATCGGCACCCGGACGATCGTGGGACAGAGTGTGCGGATGGTGAAAATCAAATTGATCTGATCACTGATCAATCACAACACACTGTTGGACCCAGCTGATCATTGTAGCGGCAACAAATATGCGGAGAAGGAAGAACAGAATATGATCAACAGATGCAGTCCAAGGCTGCTCAAGAGTCTCGACTTCGATTTCCATGGCAATCACTATCAATCGGCAATCACTTTATGCATTTATTCACATTTCAATGCGGCATTCTTCACTGCTGTTGTTGGTGCAAATTTTAATGTTATGTTGCAGCATCAATCGCTTCTGTTGTTGCTGTGCCGTCGCGTGTTCCGCCAGCCGTGCCGCGTGCCGTCGTTCGCGCTCCGTTCGCCGCTGTTGTCGCGCGAATGCGTCGATTTGGCTCAATTCGATGGACTCCTTCGCAAAAATAATGGAAAAAACTTTGGTAATTTTCGGGGAAAAGGCAATCCCTTCAGAATGGGTGTCTCTGTTAAAAAATTGGCAAGTGGGCGTTATCCCGGGGTTATGAGCGCGAATCTGAGTCAAAAGCTTCACAGTTTGGTACCGAAACAAATGCAATAAAAATACGGTAAATAAAATATGGTCTATTTACTACAAAAGTACGGACATTTAAAATTTGCGTAAATAGCTGTTGGATTGGAACCCTTTTTTTTTGCGGGACGGGATCCCCGACGAGATTATCCCACAACCAAATTGCTTTGTATTATCCGGTTAATAATTGACGAAGCTTTTGCCTCATTTGTGATGTTTTGATTGGAAAACGATTACTTAATGAAAAATCACAAATTTAATACATAAAAGCATAGTTAGCAAGGTAATATGACAAATCCAAGGTCAAATTCGTGATCACAACTCCTGGAAAAACCCCTATATAGCAATTTTTAGCTTAAAAATTACAAAGATAAATTAGGGACACCCATTCTGAATGCCGTAGAATATGTCAAATCGTTTTTTCTTCATTTCTTTAAAATGAGATAGCTCCGAAAATCCATCAAAACCGAAAGAGTTTTCGGGACATAATTTTGTTTGCCTTTTTTCAAATCCCGGATATTGCATGTCAGAATGCCAAAGTCGAGTTTGCCACCTGCTGATTGTGAGCTCAAAACGGAATTTTTACCCGGAATTTTAAACTTGTTTAAATTTATGATTTTGGCCAAATTCGTTAAACTCAAGTGATAAAATTGACATTGCAAAAGTGCCAACTTCGTCGTCCAGCCAATTGCCGTCGCAGCCATTCGTCGGCCGTTCAAAGTCCAAGTCGCCAAGTTCGTCCAGTCTGTCCACATTCTGACAGAAATGGCAAAATCACCATTTTAAAAAACCTTTTATTTTATTAGAAATTAAATCGTAAATTAAATTTGACAAATTCAATTCGGCATTTTTTTTTGTGGTGCCAACCTCAATGGAGAAGCCGTTTTCGGCCGGTTGTACAGCGAACAAATTGCGCTGTTTGATGCCGACTTGTTGTTTTTGCTTCAGCAAAAGCTAAATGATACATTCATTAATTTTACAATAATTTCCAAATTTAAATTTGCCTTTTTTGGCGCCTTCACATTGGGCTGAAGTTCGCTGAACAAATCGACGCATTGCTGAACTCACAACAGAAAATTAATCGAATTTAAAATTTAATTTGTTTTCGATTTGGCCTAAATTCAAGGTCCCAAAAATAATAAGCAAATTGAATGATCACTTCTATCTTTAACAAATGGGACATTTCGGCACAATTTATTGGTTGCCACTTCGAATTTACTAAAAGTGGAGGCAATAAATTCTTATTTATTTGTCTTTTGTATAAATTTTTTCCCCCATTCTTGATGGTTTTTATAATTAAATGGCACATTTGTCTCTGTGCTTCCCTGCTTTTTCGCTAATTAGTCTGCTAATTACTTCTTGCGGCACTGCCCCGGCCAATTGCTGTTGGCACTGCTGCGCTTTGCCTTTTGTTTTCGCTTTGTTTGCCGCTGCCGCTGCTTCTTCCTGCCGATGTCTTCGGTATTGGGCAATTTGGTCGGCCACTGCCACCGGAGGTTCGGCATTCCAATTGTTGTCCCAATCTGTTACGGTGGTGCCAAATTAAAACCAACAAATTAAGGGGCCTCAGAAACTGTGGCATAATGCCAAATGAAACAGCAGAGGAGGCAATGCTTGTCAAATTTATGTTCAAAATGCGTCACATTAGACGGCATTAACTCAGATTCTTGGGTAATTTTAATCTTTAAATTTAAAATGGCACAAGTTCGTCTCATTTAAAAAGCCAAATACTCAGGGAAATGCCCATTTTTTTAATTGGGAAATTTCATGCCAACAAAGCATTCAGAATTAAAAAGGCTATATAATAGCTTTGGGTCCGTTCAATAAATTTAATTTGAAATATTTTGTTGTGTCCTAAATGTATACTCTCTGTTTTTTCAAATTGCCATTCACTCATTTTTCTGTCCGATTAAATTTAATTGCAAAACCCGTGTAAATTGCCAAATTATTTTTGTATTTTAAATGAATCAATTTATTCACCACTACCGCCATTTGTCGTGTTTTGCTGCTGCGATTTCTCAACATTTGCCACAATAAATGGCAATTCGCCGATGCGATTTTGGCGACCCAAAAAACGGCACGTAATCAGCCGAAAGAAGGCACCAAAAAGTGCCAAAATGGCGGACAAAATGCGCCGTAACAAAAACAACGGAACGGAGACCAAAGACATTCGGACGAAAGCCCTGTGAAAATTTAGTGATATTTTGTTAGAGTTGGAATAACGATTAAAACTTTAAAAAAAAGTCGGAATTTTATGCCAAAAATTAAGTTGTGCCGTAAAATTTCATTTATGAGCCGAACCTGTCAGATTATATTCACCACTACCGATTATATTTGTATTGACGAATGCAAAACATTCATATGCAAATCATTGAAATTAAACTCTAAAATTCAAATGAATTATCATTTACATATTTAATGGGACCAAAAACGAAATTGAGGCATTTGTGCCCGAAGGCAAAGCAGCGAAAAATTAAAAATGGCGAATTAATAATAATTGACAAAACATATCGCCAAAAAATTTAAATCAAAAATTGATCTAATGCCCATTCAAAATGACAGTAATACAAAAAATAAACCAATAAATTTCGTTTAATTTTATTTAAACAACCACATATTAGCTATTAAACCGACAAGATAAAATCATATAAATGCCAATTTATTACCACATTTTTCAATTCAAATAAAAGCAAATTTTATTTTGATACTTTTTCAATAAATTTCTCGCTAATGGGGTGTTAATCAGTTGTAAAACCGTGTATTATTAATTTCCAATTAGCAGCAAATTGATGACATTTTGATTTTTTATTGTTCGTTTTTCTCGCAGCAATTCTGATAAGAAGAATGGAAAGGAATTATGGAACAATTCGATCATTTAATCTTAATCACCACTTTTTCTATACATTCTTTTTGTGATTTTGCTTTTACATTTCCCGATTTTAGCAATTATAATTAATTAGTGTTCGCATTTTCATTTAATCACTTTAAAATTGTAAAAATTTTAAAGTAATCAGCTATATTAATCCTTTAAATATTTACATATTTCTAATGGAGCTCATTAATAATGAATTGAGTTGAAATTAAATGTGGTTAAATTTAAATTAATGAATTAATTACTTAATTAACTAATTACCTTAGAATGGCTGTCATTCGTCTGTTTTTGCTTTTTCTTCCATTTTTGCTTTTTTCTCCTTCCGCTGCGTTCATTGATGACCCCAATTTGTGCCTTCGTCTCACATCGGCGGCTCATGACGAAATCCAAGAGTTGCCCGGGCTCAGCTTTCGGCCAAACTTCAAACATTACTCGGGTCCGTCCGTCCTCTAATCGCGTGCATTAATCGACCAATTTTAATTTTTTAAAAATTCAAAAAAAAACATTTTCTTTGCATTATGAGGAGTATTTTTGTATTTTGTATTACGCCATTTGCTGTTTGGTGCTGTATTTTAATAAGAAATATTCTTATGAATATTTTATTTATTTGGAAAATTAAAATTTGCAAGAAATGGCGGCTAAAAAATTATTTTTTTCAATTGAATAATTAATTTAATCGATTCAAAAAAGGCTTTCCACTCGTTTAAAAATTTATGGCAACATTTTTTTCAGGCTTTTTGAAAACAACGTCAAAAAATCTATTCCATTATTGGTTTGTGACCTCGGAGAATAAGCCGTGCCAAGACCCATTGGTCTGAAAAATATTTTCTTTTTGGCCTAATGAAATTGCCAATTCTTTAAAGCTTTTTTGGTTCAATGGGGGTCCCGGCTGTTCATCATTGGGCGGTCTGCTGGACGAATTGGGCCCATATTTGATCAACGCCGACGGAAAAACATTACGCAAAAGCCCATACGCTTGGAACAAAAATGCCTCCGTATTAAAATTAATTCCTCAAAATTAATAAATTTTAAATTTCATAAATGTGTTATTTTTGTCAGATTGTTTACATCGAGTCGCCCGCTGGCGTTGGCTTTTCCCATTCAGTCGACGGATTGCCGGCCCCGTCAAGCGATGACTCAGTAAGAAAAAAAATTGTAAAAATAATTATCCAATTAATTAATAAAAGCAATTAAAAAGAGGGAAGATTCACGATTCAAAAAGAACCGAAAATTTGTGATTTGTCAATTCAGACGGCTGCAGAAAATTACGAAGCGGTCAAGCAGTTCTTCAACAAATTCCCACTGTTCCGTGCCAACCCAACGTTCATCACCGGAGAGTCGTATGCCGGCATTTATGTGCCAATGTTAGTGGCCAAAATTGTAGACGGACAGGCGGAATTCCCCATCAATTTGGAGGTGTTTAATATTTTAATTATTCATTTCTAATTTAAAATAATTTTTTTTCGTTTATTTTAAATGTTTAGGGAATGGCCATTGGCAATGGCTTTGTGAACGCGCCGTTGGACACCGACACATTGGCACGTTTTGCCTATGCCCATGGGCTTGTTGAGGAGTCCAAATGGAATCAGATTGCCAAACAGTGTTGTGGAGGATGCCTGGGTAAATTGGCATTGGCGTGTGCCATACACTTCACGATAAAATGCCTAATATTAAATTTAATGGATTTTTTTTCAATTTCTTAAGATACCTGCGATTTGGGCTCACTTTACGGCTCATGTCGATCAATGGTAATTAACTAATTGAAGAATTAATGTCATCTCATTAATGAAAACATAAAGATTTTTCCGGAAAATTGCATTTTTGATAAATATTAAAAATTATAAATACCATTTTATCTATTTAATTATAAAATTTATTTTTTAGGTGGCTGAGATTGTCCATTTCTGTTGGAGGGGCGGACTGAACGTCTACGATATTTATGAAAATTGCAGTAAATTTTGCAAATTAATTTACTCATTAGCCTTATGATTTTTTTTTTAAATTTTCATTTATTTTCTAAGCGCCGCATCCAAACAATTTGGACATAATGAGAAGAGGCATTTTCAACGCAAAGTCAATGCACTCAAACGATTCAGTTTTGTGGCGGACTGACGACGATTTTGAAGTAAAATAAATAAATAAAAAATAAATTTTCAATCAAATTTTCTGTCAGAACGCCAATCAGCCGAAGGAGGAAAAAGTGAATTATTTGCTCCGCTGTTTGAATGGTAATTAAAATTAAATTAAAATTAAATGTTTTTATTAAATTTAAAAATATTTTAGGTCAACCATTGGTCGATTATTTGAACAAGGACCAGGGTAAGAAGCCAATTGTTATTTGTTAGAGATCGGAATTTCCTGATTGTACGGGTGAGGTTAAGGGTTACGGACTTGACATCGATACGGGTTACGGGCTAAAAACCAGTAAACCATTAACCCATAAAGCCGGATCAGCCCGAAAAAGTACGGTTACGGGCTAAAAGCCCGTAAAACTATTAACCCATAAAAGCCGGATCACCCGAAAAAGTACGGTTACGGGCTAAAAGCCCGTAAAACTATTAACCCATAAAAGCCGGATCACCCGAAAAAGTACGGGAATTAATTTTGACTCAAAATTAACCGAGAAATTAAAAAAAAATACCGAAAAAATTTGTCCAACAAAAAAAAGACCTAAAAAACGAGAAATTCGTCGAGCCATGAAACAAGACCCTCGAAGATGATCCATATACAAAATTTCTGTTTGCTGGCTTTTTACAGTACGAAAAGCGCTGCACATTCCGCCGACAGTACCCTCTTGGACCCAATGCAGCCGATGGGTGGCCATGCATTACCGTAACCAATACGGTAAGTGACAATTCTTTGACATTTTGTAAAAAATGAAGAGGAACTTCTTCCCTAGCCGACATGTCCCATTTCGTGTGGAAAGCGTTGTGGGCCAATGTTCGGGTACTGCTCTTTTACGGAGACACGGACATGGCGTGCAACTTTCTGCTGGGCCAACGCTTCTCCGAAATGCTGGGCTTAAAGGTGAGGCGGGAGAGGGACACGGCATCTTTATTAAAATTTTATTTTTAAATTTTCTATTTTTGCAATATTTATTTCTGTTTAAAATACTTCAAATTTAGCGACTCGGCACTAATCCTTGGCATTTTGGTGGCCAAATTGCCGGCATAAAAACGGAATATGGCAGCGGACTTACATACATTACCGGTTAGTTTAATAAATATATTTTTACTATTTTTCTGTTTAAGTGCGCGGTGCTGGACACATGGCAAGCCATTTGAAAAATATTATAATATTAAATATTATGAATTATTTTATTCAATTTGAAAATATAATTTTAAATTTATTTTCAGTAAATATTTTAATTATAAATTTATTTATTTTAAAACATATGAAAATATATAATTCGTTCAAGAATTTCTTTTAGGTACCTCAAAAACGTGGGAGTGAAATTGAATATGCGATAGGGCAATTTCTGACAAACCGAACCATTTGAGAAAATACAGCTACAATTTGCAGGCTAATTGGGCTCATACAATTGTTGTTAATTAGTGTTATTTTTTTTCTTAAAATTTGCTTAATTTTTAAAAAACTTAAATTTCAGCAATATTTATTTATTGCTCTAAAATAGCATCAAAAGTTCAAGTTCAACCACAATTGATACTTTCTCTGGTCGAAACTTATTTATGGATATTTACACAAAATTTGTGAAAGTTGACATTTTTATAAGGAATTTGTGGTAAATTTTATTGTTTTAATTACATTTAAAAATGGGCGAATGTTTTTGTAAATGTTTTTGATCACCAGCTGCAATAAAAAAAAAGTAATACATAAATGGTCACAATTACAAGCAATTAGCAATGAATGCCTTTTCCGCTCCTTTGTTTTTATCCAAATCCAAAAAAGTTGAACTTTTGGTAGAGTCGAAGGTAACGCTAAAAATTGGAAAAAAAACATTAATGAAGTTATTAAATTTAGCGATTCCATTGCGAAAAAAGGGCAATTAAGAAATTATTGTAAATTGGCCAAATTACCATTTTTCGCTTAAATGTCCGTTCGTCGGGTTCGGCTGTTTCCAATGCTTGGGAGCCGAGAGCTAAATACAGTAGAAAAATTAATTGGCTCAATATGTTTTTTCACCTGATTTTTTGCATTCCGATGTCCGCTTTATGTAAATGTTTGTGTACGGTGTGTACAGTGGGGAACGGACGGTGGCATCTGAAAATAATAATCCAATTGCTAATTACAATTAAAATTTTTATTATTTTATCAATTGGTTACATCTATTGTTTTTGGGGCCTCGGAATGTCATCCCTGAAAAAAGAATCGATTTACATAGCCCGGACGGACCCCTTGGCAAAAATTAATTTCGGTTTACTCCTCTTTGGAACAAAGCCCTAATTTGTTCATTTGTGATGAGCAAAAATTAAGTGTTGTTGTATTTGATTTTTGCTCATAAATTTTAAAAATATTTCAAGGCTTTACCAATGTTTCTGTAAAATTAAAAAACATATTCAATGCTTATTTTAAATGTTGGGGGGTGGGGCTTTACGTGATGCGACATTTGCGCCGCGCCATTTGCGCCGCACAGCAAAAATGGACATTTGCGCCGCTCAGCAAAGTCGACACTTGCGTCGCGTCATTTGCGCCTCAGACAGTTGCGCCGCGGATATTTGCGCCGCTCCATTTGCGCCGCCTAGCAAAAATGGACATTTGCGCCGCTCAGCAAAGTCGACACGTGCGCCGCGTCATTTGCGCCTCAGACAGTTGCGCCGCTCAGCAAAGTCGACACTTGCGCAGCGTCATTTGCGCCTCAGACAGTTGCGCCGCGCAGTCAAAAATAATATTTTTCATTTCAATTTCACTAATATCAATAAAATTACTAAAAACCAACGACGAAAATAACGAAGTGAAACATTTCAAAAAATCACTACTTAAAGATAGACATTATTTATTTTTATTTTTAATCATTAAAAATCTTAACATTGATTAGGTTCATCAAAGATATGAAAAATGCAGAAGAATTACAACCAAACAGACTGACACTGTTTGAGTTAGTCCTACTCACGGATTTTTGACCGCCCACGGCTCAAAGGGGATTTTTAGGTTTTTAATTATTTTTTCTGCGGCTTTTAATTCAATGAGAAAAGAGAAACACATTTTAACACAAAAATTCTTCATTAAACGCCCCTATATTTTCTGTAAGAAAAACAAACTATTTTTTCTTTTTATTCAAAAAAAGATGAAATTTATGTAGGTATGTATTTTTTCATTAAAATTGTTGAAAAGTTATTTACATACATCGATTTTAATTTTGAAAAAAGAACACATATTTTATTTTTCGTCCCTATTTCGCGATTTTTGATTGAATATCAATCGATTCTAATTTAGAAAAATTGTTGGGTCAATCTTATAAATTTTTTAATGAACGGCGCAAAAATCGCGGCGCAAATGTCTTTTTTGTTAGACGGCGCAAGTGTCGCGGCGCAAATGGCACGGCGCAAATGTCCGCGGCGCAATTGTCTTTTTTGCTGAGCGGCGCAAGTGTCGCGGCGCAAATGGTGCGGCGCAAATGTCCGCGGCGCAAAAGTCGGCTAACTGCGCTTTACCTGCATTAAAAAGGTAATATAAAAATCCGCCTATTTGTAAAACTTGAAGCACTAAAATAATAATACAAAAATCCGTCTGTTTGAAACTTGACTCACGCATTAAAAAATTAATATAAAAATCCGCCTATTTGTAAAACTTGAAGCACTAAAAAATTAATACAGAATCCACCTATTTGTAAAACCTGGTAAAATCCGCCTATTTGTAAACTTGAAGCACTAAAAAGATAATACAAAAATTCGCCTGTTTGTAAAACTTGAGTCACGCATTAAAAAATTAATATAAAAATGCGCCTACTTGTAAAACTTGACGCACTATAAAATTAATACATAATCCACCTATTTGTAAAACTTGCTAAAATTCGCCTATTTGTAAAACTTGATGCATTAAAAAAGTAAATAAAAATCCGCCTATGTAAAACTTGACGCAATAAAAATTAATACAAAATCCACCTGTTTGTGAAACTTGACGTACGGATTAAAAAATTAATATAAAAAATCCGCCTATTTGTAAAACTTGAAACACTAAAAAATTAATACAGAATCCACCTATTTGTAAAACCTGGTAAAATCCGCCTATTTGTAAAACTTGAAGCACTACAAAAATAATACAAAATTCGCCTGTTTGTAAAACTTGACTCACGCACAAAATCCACCTGTTTGTGAAACTTGACGCACGCATTAAAAAATTAATACAAAATGGCCAATTTGTAAAACTTGACGCAAGCATTAAAAAAATAATACAAAAATCCGCCTGTTTGTAAAAGTTGACACAAGCATTAAAAAATAAAAAAATTAATATAAAATCCGCCTATTTGTAAAAACTTGACGCAATAAAAAATTAATATAAAAATCCGCCTTTGTAAAATTTGACGCAATAAAAAATTAATACAAAATCCACCTGTTTGTGAAACTTGACGCACGGATTAAAAAATTAATATAAAAATCCGTCTATTTGTAAAACTTGATGCATTAAAAAAGTAATATAAAAATCCGCCTATGTAAAATTTGACGCAATAAAAAATTAATACAAAATCAACTAGTTTGACGCACGGATTAAAAAATTAATATAAAAATCCGCCTGTTTGTAAAACTTGGCGCACGTATTAAAATATAGTATAAAAATGCGAATATTTGTAAAATTGACGCGCGCATTAAAAAATTAATACAAAATCCGTCGATTTGTAAAACTTGACTCACGCATTAAAAAATTAATATAAAAAAGTGCCTACTTGTAAAACTTGACGCACTATAAAATTAATACAGAATCCAGCTATTTGTAAAACTTGGTAAAATCCGCCTATTTGTAAAACTTGACACACTAAAAAAATAATACAAAAATTCGCCTGTTTGTAAAACTTGACTCACGCATTAAAAAATTAATATAAATATGCGCCTACTTGTAAAACTTGACGCAATAAAAATTAATACAAAATCCACTAGTTTGACGCACGGATTAAAAAATTAATATAAAAATCCGCCTGTTTGTAAAATTGGTGCACTCAAAAATTTGTAAAAATATTCGTTTATTTAATAAAACTTTTTAGGCTTTTACGTTCGTTTTGCCAACACCTTGCTTTGTGTATGACCAAACAAATTAAAATTTATATATTTAATTTTTTCAACTGACTGGGAACATTGGATCTGCGCAACCACAAACGCGCACAACCTACAAATACACATGCTCACTAATAATTATTATTTATTAATTGCTAATTCTATTAATTATGCACCTAACGTTGTGTGCAACTCGATTGGCAACCTTCGATGGAATAATTGTAATTCTAAAATTATTAGTTTTTTTAATAATTTCGCATCAAAATTTGTTTAATTAAAATTATTTAAATATTAATTAAATTCTTTTGCCCACTTTATTTTTGTTGTAGATGTACCATTCGGCCCGTTCGCCCCCTTCGCGGCAATGTCCGTATGGGTGCTCGAGGGGAACTGCCACATTTACGCCTCCATATTTGCGCTTCCAACATTTGCGCCTGGAACATTTGCGCCTCAAGCGCCCCCGGCATTTTGCAGGCTAATTGGGCTCATACAATTGTTGTTAATTAGTGTTATTTTTTTTCTTAAAATTTGCTTAATTTTTAAAAAACTTAAATTTCAGCAATATTTATTTATTGCTCTAAAATAGCATCAAAAGTTCAAGTTCAACCACAATTGATACTTTCTCTGGTCGAAACTTATTTATGGATATTTACACAAAATTTGTGAAAGTTGACATTTTTATAAGGAATTTGTGGTAAATTTTATTGTTTTAATTACATTTAAAAATGGGCGAATGTTTTTGTAAATGTTTTTGATCACCAGCTGCAATAAAAAAAAAGTAATACATAAATGGTCACAATTACAAGCAATTAGCAATGAATGCCTTTTCCGCTCCTTTGTTTTTATCCAAATCCAAAAAAGTTGAACTTTTGGTAGAGTCGAAGGTAACGCTAAAAATTGGAAAAAAAACATTAATGAAGTTATTAAATTTAGCGATTCCATTGCGAAAAAAGGGCAATTAAGAAATTATTGTAAATTGGCCAAATTACCATTTTTCGCTTAAATGTCCGTTCGTCGGGTTCGGCTGTTTCCAATGCTTGGGAGCCGAGAGCTAAATACAGTAGAAAAATTAATTGGCTCAATATGTTTTTTCACCTGATTTTTTGCATTCCGATGTCCGCTTTATGTAAATGTTTGTGTACGGTGTGTACAGTGGGGAACGGACGGTGGCATCTGAAAATAATAATCCAATTGCTAATTACAATTAAAATTTTATTATTATTGGTAAATGCCTATTTTGGTAAATTAAGGAGTACCTACAAAAATATTAATAATATTTATTAATTTTAATCAAAATTATACTGTTTTTATGGTAATTACCCTGATAAAATTCGCATACGAAAACTTCTCGGCCGCCCTAAATTATTAAAATGAAGTAATATTTAAATATTTATCACATTTAAATTATTTGTTTTACCACATAGCCATAGACCACCAGACGGCACTGTTGTTCATTCATACAATGTGCCAAGCATTTGTCCTATCGGCGAGGAAATATTGGCATTTTTTAATACAAATTAAACAAAAATTTCAATTTTAAATAATTTTTCAATTTGCCCATCTCTCAGCTGTTGGGCTTACCTCAGTGGCCTGAAAATAATTTTAAAAGGTTTTCTATTTATTTTAAAAATTGTAATGACTTCGTAAGCAAATGTCGTGTTCAAAACTTGGTACGGCTGAGTAAATTGGTTCACATCTCTGTCAGTGTAAGTTATGAAGCATCTGAAAATGAATAAAATTGAAAAAAATAAAAAAATAAAAGTTTCTTTTTCCGAGTTTTACCCACTCGCAAAAGTGACACGGCGCTCCAAAATGTTGCGCTTAAATATTGCGTTCATTATTTTTTTATTTTTGTGGCTGTTTGGGCGCAAAACTTCTAAAAAGTTCATTAAAAATGTTTTTTGGTCATTTCTTAGGTGTTGGAGCCAATGATTTTTTAAAAAACTATTTTTTAGCATATAATCTTAATAATTAATGTCCCTAAAAATAAGGACTGAAACTCAAACAGATGAAGCATCTGAGGACAATGTATTTTTTTTGAAGTCCCAAAAGAGGCGGAAATGTCTCCGTAGCTCAATGATAAAGCTTTCCTCAATGGGAAGGCATGCTTCTCCAATTCAAACTGTCAGTCGCTTTCGGCATTTTTAATGCCGTTCTTGATGCCCAAAAACTTCCTCCCCATCATAGTTCCCATCCATGCCAATTATTACCGGGTACTGTCAGTGCGCAAACTGTTGTTACTGTAACGGCACAAATTAAGTGAAGAATGCGTAAATGAACTGACATTTTTGCCTGAATAAAATAACATTAAAGAATGGTCTCACTTAAAAATGGAATTATTAAACAGATTAAAATTCAATAATTTTTCATAAAGCAATATAATGAAAAAGAAAATAGATAAAAATTCATAAATACGCTTCCATTTTTCAGTAAAATCTGTTGCCGAGTTCGGTACAAAATTTTTATGGTTATTGGAATTTTTCCATTAAAATTCCCTTCCTTTTTTCGGTCCGTTTCCACCTCCTCTAATGCAATTTTCGTTGAGATTCTCGCATTAATATATGCTTTTCAACGTTTTTTAGCTTCCAAATTTTTTGTAAAAATTTTTCTATACTTAATTAGTATGTGGTCATTAATTAGCGCATCATTAGCATTGTGTGGTGGGGATGTGCTGCTGTTGATGGGCAAAGAGGGCGTTTTTTGTCCATCGCCGCACAATGCGCATCGAGACTCTTGACTCGGTCGGCTGATCTGATCAGCTAATCATCGCCGGCGGCGGAATGATCCGTCTCATTAGCAAAAGAGTCAGCCACCCGCACTTTTCTCGACCGACCCATTCTTCTCGCGGCTCCTGCCCATTAATCATTGCAGATCAAAAAGTGCCCACCCCCGAGGGGGATCATTTCTCCCCCTTACCCAAGGAATTTGGTCACTCCCCCGGGCGATTCGGGAACAGAGTCCATCTAAGCGTCGATCAGTGCGGGTGCCAAATGATCAAATTAGATGCGGAATGAGTGGACAACTCGAGAAGCTTTATTTCTGAGATCAAAGAGCCATGACCGCTTTAGCCGCCAAAAATATATTTTAATTTTCTTACAAAATTAGACTATACCTTTCTTATTTATTTTTCCAAAAGTCGCCGGAATCTGTACAATTGTGACGGTGCTTAAATGACGCACCCGAAAACACAGCGCCGACCCCCGGGGGATTTATTTGGGTTAATCACAGAGGGCGCGGGGAAACAAAACGCCCACTTTTGTTTTAGGGCTAATGGGGCGGCACCAACAGAAGCATAAAGTTAATGGGAAAAGATCAATCTTTTACAATTAATTAGCTTAACTTTTTTTGCGGGCGGTGTAATAAAAGAAGAAGAGAAATCAATGAGAAGAGGGAAAGATAAATTGATAAGTAAAGCTTAAAAAAAGATAGAACTGGGAAATCGGCTGGGCAAATCTAGGGATAATTAGGGTTAATCAATATTTACATTTAGGCGCGACGTCACTCCAAGACAAAATGTTTTGCCGCCCGTTTTCTCTCACAAATTCTCAGACATTTATTTTATCCGCCTTTTGGGGGGCGGGAAGGAAAAGCGCAAAAATGTTGGGCATTTGTGCCGCGGCGACGCACAGACGGACGGAGAATGACCTTCAAAAGACCACCAAATGGCGAAATTTCCGCTTAAATACACCGCACAAATTCGATTTGGTGGTTGGACCGGTTTTTGAACGAAATGTGTGAGCAACTTTGCTTTGGAATTTGAATGAATTTTCAGCATTTTGAAGCCATCCCCTGCGGGCAGAATTCAATTAAGTACTTACTTAATTACATATTAATTAATCATTGGTTTATGGCAGATAATAATGATGAAAAAATTGTATTTGATTTGATATAAAAATAATGACGAATAAATAACTTTTTAAAGTGTCTGTTTTATATTTTTAATTGCCATTATACAATATAAAATTACGTAACTAACTCTTTATCTTTGCCATAATTTTGGTTTTTTAAAATTTTATTGCCGTTTTTAATAAAATTTTATAGTCAATTATGTGCATTTAATCCGAAAACTGCTTTAATTGACTCATTAGGTAATCTGATAATCAGAAAAATTTTAAATTTAATTTCACTTTTTACAATTTGCCGCTCCGACATTTTGCTTTTAATTTTGTCTCATTAAAAGGCAATTTTTACGCTTTTTGCTCATTTGTCAGTCATTTGTCCCTGCTGCTGATGATGAACAGGTTCTTAACGCTTCTTTACGCCATGGGATCGTTTTGTTGTGTGTTGGGCCGTGATTTCTGCACCTTTTGCGGTCTCTCATTAGCCACAAAAGCGCCTCGGGCGATCCCCCCAAGGACAGAGCAGCGGAAAAAAAAGGCAACAAGAACAGCATCAATTAAGAAGAAGCACCATGGGAGAGGGAAGTATGGGCAGAAGAAAAGCATACCGAATTTCCCACAAATTTGGACGAGCGATGAAAAGCGGCTTCATCTCATCGCTGTTGATAGCAGTGGAATGGACAGATTAGCCAACCGATATTCGATTGATTGGGCGGATACACCTTTGATTTGGAGAGTTTAGTTGAAAGCATGTTCACCTTTCGGACGGGCTGCTGCTTCAGCTGTGCTGCTGCTGTTGTTTTGAGTGATCTGATCAGCCGATCACAGCCGTACAATTGTGTTGATCAGTCAGTCATCAGTGTTGGGTTGGGTAATCAGTGCTCCTGGCGGTGATCAGACTCCTCCGCCCCCTTTTGATCAGCTTTTCCTCCTGCTTCTTCTCGCCTCTGTCACCAGCAGCCAGCAGGCTTCCTCCCCCAACCCAACCTGCTTTACGTGTGCTCTGTGCTGTGTTGTGCCTTCGCAATCGAATGTCAATCATTTGGCTGGGCTGGGCACTCGTTCGCGCAACCGGCGGCTAACTTTGTTTGCTTTTGTTGTCCCCGCCCCGTGTCCATTATCCCCCATTAGCATCATCAATTTGTTATCCGCCATTTGTTGCTTTGATGCTTGATCTTATATTTTATGTTTATTCTTTTTTGTTTGAAAGTTCCTTAAATTTGGCAAACGATTCGGATAATTTATGGCTTAGTTTCTCTTTCCCATATGTGCCTAAAAAATTCAGTGATTTTCTCAAAAACAACCGATCAAGCCGACCAATCATTTGGCCAATGCCAAAAACTCAAAAAATTCACAAATATTGATCCGTACTTTATGCTGTTCTCTTTTAGGTCATAAATGTCACACATTTTTTCCGCCATTTTGCTGCTCTTCGGTGTCATTTGCATTCGGTTGGCCAAGTGCCAATTCCCGTTTGGCCAACAACAGCAATGGTACCCGGCCCAAAACCAATGGGTGGTTCCCTCATGGCAACAGCAACAGCAACCGGTCATTGTTCAACAGCAACAGCCGTGGCATCACCATCACCACCATGATGATCACCACCATCATCCACCACCTCCGCCGATCATTGTACACCATGACCACCACGACGACCATCACCACCATGTGGCACATTACGCGCCAATTCGGAACAATGGCAATGCTGGGGACGGAAATGCCAACAATGTCAATCAGCAGTCGGTGATCCCCTACAGGCAGGAGCAGTTCAGCCCGCTGGGCTTCGATCTGACGGAGGCGGCGGAAGGCGTCGGCAGTACGCCGTCGGAGTTTCAGGAGCAATTGCCGGAACTGTACAAGACACCGACATTCATTGAGCAGCCGCAAAGTATGTGCTAATGCCATACATTGGTTATAGCATGATCAGAATGATCAGAGAAGAACAGGGGACCGGAAGAAAGAGAGATGAAGTTCCATCATCGGCATTATTAAGAAATGTTAATCGGCATTTTTATTTTTTAATTTGTTTTTTTTGGAGGGTCAAAATAGTAATTGTTATGCTAAAATAAAAAGACATATTCACTTTCAGCGGTTCAACAGCAGCCAAATTTGAGCAGTAGCGGCAACGTGAACAATGAATTTGTTGCGCATAACAACAACAACAAACAACAGCAGGCAAAATTTAAATAAATTATAAATGCGGAAGGGAATGAGCCGAATTTCTTCCCCCTTCTAATTGGAGTTCGGAATACCGTTTTTATTGAAATAGAGCCCCCCAGGGGCTCTATTTTTAAGCCTCCTCGAAAGGAGGGCTTTATTTAAGGTGGAGGGCTCTAATTCAGGGGGATTATAATTGCATAAATACGGTAAAAATGTTTGTTCTCGTCTAAATTAAGAATGATTGAATCCATGGGGAGGTTTTTTGGCGGCCTTTCACCACAAAATACGATTTATTCTGAAAATACATTCAGCACAGGGTGGCGGTTAGCAACTCTCGACCAACAACAACTGCTAATGGTGGCGGTGGAGCAGTTCAAGCAACACAGCGCCAGCAACAAACGCCAGGCAACAACCGCAACAATAAGAATAATAAATTTGACATCGGCGGCACTGGGCCACGACGACGCATCACTACGGCGGCTTTACGCCTTCCGGCAGGGGGAGGAGGCGCAACAGCAGCAACAAATCCTGCATTGGTGCTGAACAACAATGGCAACAACAACAAATTGGGCACAAATGGGAACGGAATCCAACACCAGCAGCAGTTGAGGAAGTTGTTGCTGTTGACGGGGCCAACAACAACGACCAAGACGACACCGGCAACAACGACGACAGCGGGACCAGCCATTGGCAAAGTTGGACATGGATGGATTTGGGGCGTTCGAGAGTCTAGCCCATAGAGCGTAAACTCGAGAAAAATAGAGCGCTGTTTTAGTAGCAGTGTCGGGTCTCGAGAAAATTTCTGTCTCGAAAAGCATTATTTTTAGACAGGAAGTCCCAGGGAAGGGAATAAAATTTCTTAAAAATTGGCTCAAACACGTTTTTATCATCAGCAGGTAACCCCTAAAGCAATTTTATTCAAAAATCTTTGCTAAAAATATAAACTTTTCCTGTAGAAAATAATTCGCAAAATTTATTGCATTTTTTTCATTCCAACTAATTTTTGAAAAATTTGGCTATTCTTTTCTCATAAATTTTGCACAAAAAAAAACTCATTTGCTCAGACTAAGCTCGTCGCCACAAAAAGACCAGCAGTTGGCCCTCCGGCGTTTGCGCCGCCCAAAATTGACCCCCATTCGCAAGCAGTACCTGCAAAACAACCAATCGAATCGGCAATTAGCAGAGAATTTGATTTGCCCCCGCCGCCGCCGCCCTCACGCTTTTTACCTGATGTTTTTGAATTCAAAATTTTATTAATTAGCAACCATTTAAATAAGGGCTAATTGGTTTTCCCATTTGGAAGGTGGAAAAATTGCGTATTGATGAACTTTTGCGGCAAAAAGCAACGGCACATCAACGGCATGACGTCGATGTGAGAAGGAATAAATTTAAAAAAAATATTTTATTTTTCTAATTAATAGAGCGAAAACTTTCAATTTGACGAATTCACCAAATTCTCGACGATTTCTTCGACTATTAGTAGCAGTATAAGCGAAACAACACCACCACCACTAACAGTGACCGTAACAACAACGGAAACTACAGTACGACCCACAATAACAACAACTGTAACTTCAACACTCGCGCGACTTACGGCGGCAACAGCTGCGAATGCGGCAGCAAAGCCAACGCCAAAGGTATGGCAAAATGATGCCATTTCAAAAGGAAGGATATGAGAGCACTTTTAATCGCTTAAATTCTTTTTACTTAGACCAAAAAATATATTTTATGGATTAATGCCCGTTTAGATATTGTATATCCTTAATTTATTTTTGTACTCCTCCGGTTTTAATTATTTTTGTGCATAATTCAGGACATTTTTACCCGAAATAAAATAAAACAATGTGAAAATGACTAAACATCAAAACGTAACGGCCCAACCAACAGAATAAATAATTTAATTGTGGCCATTTATCAATTAATAAATGTTCGTCTCCGTTAAGAGTCCGAACGAAAGCTTTTTGAGCTGTTGCCGTGCCAAGAGAGTGCCAAAATCGTGCGAGAGTCGATGCGTAAACACATTAATTTTTGGCAATTAACAATTAATTGGTTGTTTTACTGTTGCAGAATTTTGATGTGCTGAGCAAAAAAATACTTACAGCTTTGTTTCTGAACACGGACAAATGTCCGTCCGAGAACGGTACGGTGAAGTGGGCAATCATTTAAAATTTAAATTTGGCACTCAAGTTTTGGCATTTTATGATTAAGGCCAATTCTGTAAAAGTTAGAAGTTTTTTTCTCAGGGTTGGAGCTTTTCACATGTGCAGCACAAGACTCGGACCATACGGTAACGCATTGGGCGGCGGATCGGACGGGGGGGGGAGGGCACGGCATTTTTGTGGGATAAGTGAAATTCGGAATAGGGAAAGTCCATCTAGTGATTTAATTGATGTTTTTTTGTGGTTAAACAGCGACCGGAATTGAAAGTGTGCCAAATTCATGAAATTTTGCGGGATTTTCGCGTCCCGGGGAAATTCCGATTGTCGGGGAAAAGCGTTGTCTCAAGCCCCCTTATCTGGGGGTACTATTTTTTAATGTTCTTTTTTGAAGGATTGCTGCAAGGGCAAAAAGGTGCAGCGAACTTCCGCTGGAAATAAATGTACAAAAATAAAATTAAAATAATTGAAAAGCGCTAAATTTTGAAGGTTTGGCATTTTGTAATCTGAGCCCTGACGCACCACGAGTACAGGCGGATGCCAGCTATTTACCATGTGAGTTTTCTATTAAAACTTGGGCAGTAAAAGTAAAAAAATAAAAATAAAATTTTAGGCTGGGCAGTGCTTAACGAGGTATTTTTCAATTAAATTATGGTGTGGATTTATATATTTTTTTTCAAAATGGGAAAATATTCCAAAAATTTATCCATTAAATTTTATTTTTTCATGGCCAACTTTTAATTTTTGAATTTGCTTATAAGCGGTAAATTTTTTGCACTAATTTTTTTTCATTTTGTTAATATTTTCATAAATATTTGGCCCTTTTCAATATTTTCTTAAATATTATTTTAATATTTGGAGTTTTTCCATGAATATAAATCCCCATTCTATAAAATAATAATATTAAAATTTAAAAAAATGAATATTTTATATATATTTTTAATAATATTTTAAATTAATTAATTTTCTTCTTTTAACAACAGATCAAAAACTGTTTCCGTGATAAATTGACAGCAAATCTACACATTTGAAGGACAATTACATGGATAAGCGTACAAAACTCATTCTTTCGGGTTGCCTTTTGCCGTGCACAATTTGTGCCGTTTGAAATTCAGTGCCAATGATTTTTTGCTCCTTTTTTAGGTATCAGATCCGAAAATTGATATATAAAGCTTATTGTTTTTCTGTATTGATACGAAATTATTTACAATAATTTTTAAGAATTACCTTTTGTTAATATTTTAAATCACATTTTTTGACATTTTAAAAACACTTAATTTGTGCTAACTTGGCAAGTTAATGAATTATTTTTCTACCTCGTATTTCGTAGCCTCTGGAAAATGATTGTTTTATATAATATAAAGTATAAAGAATTGGCATTTTTTATCGGCACCGCTGGCGTCCTCTGTCTTCTCCAAATTTTTGAAAAATAGCAAAACAAAACCATGACGACTCGGAGTCAATATGGCGCGGGACTTTATGGTGCTATTAAATTAAAGGATTTTTCTAATCTACCCGAATAATATGTAAATCAGGGTTCTCATTCGTCCTTGGATGCCAAGGATGTCCTTGAATTTGGGCTTAGGGTCTTGAAAAATCGAAGACGTCCTTTTTTCCAAGAATGTCCTTGGAAATCGGCCTTAGAAAAAATATTCAAAATTTTCAAATAATTGATTAAAAAATCCAAAAAAAATTTTCGGGGGTCTATCGGCACCGCCGGACCCAAAAATTCCTCTTTTTCTTAAAAAAATTGGTCCAAAATCGCAAATTTGGTAATTTTTTGCTGAAAAGTCCCGACCCGACCCGTGAAATTTATAAGCCCCCTCAAAACTCTCTGAATCATATAGTCTTTTTTAGTTTATATTTAGAATACGCATAAAACTGATTCGATTCCAAACTTCAAATAAATATTAATTCAAAAAAAAACATTATTCAGTACAATGTGATGGATTTTCTATGAACAATTTATTTTGAACAGACTAACTCGTTCTATAGTAAATATCTAAATACATTCATTCGTCTTTATGCCCCCGAAATTAGTCTCCAAGCTTAGCATTTAACCCTTTTCTAAGCGGTGCAGCGACATACTCTCCAAAATTTAAATAATACAAATTTAAAAAAAAAAAAAATTTCGTGCACAAATGACTCATATACAAACCGAGAGAAATGAGTTGAATTTTTCGTATTTTAAAGCTTAATTAGAAAAGGTAAATCACAATCAGATGAAATTTTCGTATTTTAAAGCTTAATTAGAAAAGGTAAATCATCAATCAGCAGTTCCATAAATGTCCGTGCCTCTTTTCATTGTCCCTTTGGCGGCGGAGCCGGTGGCGATGCAACAAACCCGGCCTCCCTCTTGCCCATGCCCATGCCCATTCCTCCGTAACCCATGCCGCCGTATCCAAGTCCGCTACCGTAACCCATACCGCCGTAGCCCATACCGCCATAGCCGCCCATGCCCCCGTAACCACCCATGCCGCCATAGCCTCCCATACTGCCATAACTACTTCCTGGATAATTTAAAACACGGATCGAATATACTGTATTATCGTAATTAGGCGCCATTAAAGACATACCGTAGTATGGCCACCAATATGCCTGAGTTTGTCCCACCAGCAGACAATTGAAGAGGAAAACGGTGAGAAGGCATGAAGCGACGAACAATTTGGTGGACAGCATTTTCACTTGACTTTTGCTTGCAAAAATAATTTAATAATTAATTAATTAATTAATAATAATAATTTATATATAAAAAATTATTGAAATAATTAAGTGACTCCGAAATGTCAGTTGAATTGTTGCTGCTGAACAGTGTGTTGATTCCGCTTGGTTTTGCGCTGTTTATATATCGCCGGATGGACCAAAAAGTGCAGCGGGGTCGAGACTCAACTCATTCTCGACATGTTCCCCCCCCCCGGGGGGGGGGGGGGGTGCTCAAAAATCGGCAGCCAAGCGCATCCAGTTTTTTGCATTTTCATTGATGCTTCTTCTGCTGATTGTGTACAAGGTACAAGCATTGCGCCGCTTGTTGATCACTGTTAATTGATTGTGGGTTGTTTATTGTTTATTTATTTTTGTCGAGACTGTCGAGAAGTGGCCAAACCCCCCAATCCCTGCCAAATGGCACTTGACCCGGGAAAGGAGTAGCATTTTTGCCCCTCTGGGGATGCGCAGGAAACAGTCAATGTTTGCCGACTTTGGCACCCCAAAATAATTCGGAAAGTTGGCCCAATTGCCGCCCGTTTGATCGGGTGCCGTCCATGGGCAGAATTAGCCAAAGGATGATGGAACAGTAAACACTCATTGGTTGGGGGATATGAGGGAAAATCATTGGCCAGACTTATCAAGTGGACTGAAAATCCGAACAAGTGCTGCTTTCGGTAATTATGTGCTTAATGATTACAAAATACCAAAAAAAAATGGGTGACATCATCAGACAATTTAAACAAAAAACTGAAATTTGGAAAAAAAAAACTCTTAATTATTTAAAAAGTAATAAATCATTAAGCCAAACCTACAAAATGACCTTTTATGGGTAAAATCTGTTAACAAATCAAGCAAGACTCAAAAATTCCACGAAAATTTCAATTTGACCCAAAAATCCACTGAAGTAATTGTGGCGAATTTTAAAAAAGCCTTATCATAATTTGCAAAATTTCTTCCGGCGACTTCTATTGGCTCCGTCGGACTTTAAAATTGCTATAATTTTAACCTATCAAAAATCACCAAAAAAAATTTGATTATTATTTGGAAAGAATCTGTTGAATGGACTTAATAACTAATAATTTAAAAAGGAATTTTATAATTTTAAAATGATCTGTTCATTTTATTCACTTCTTTTGAAAAATATAATTTACCAAAAGGGTTAATGAAGTAATTAGCATCTTCCTCGTATAATAGTGAAGAAAAACAATCTCTTGTTTATAAATTTAATTGTTAAACAGCAATTAAACAAAATGTAATAATTAGTAATTAATACTTTTTTTTTATTGAAAATGCAATTTTAACATCTGTTTATTGAATATCCGCTGTTGTAAAAACACATAATTTAGGTAATTAAACTAGAAGTGACAAAGTGTTGTTTTTTTTATCAATTTGGCTGTAATAAAAATCATTTAATTTTCATTTTGCGCATTTTTTATCCGTTCGTCCCCTCCCCAAGAATTTCAGCGTGCCCTCCCCTCCCCCCCCCCCTTTTCGGCGTCATCGTTTTATTGTCAGTCACGCCCATCACATTATCATCATCACCACTAATTAGTGTTGTGTGTTTAAGTCAAGGCCAGAACAGCCCATAAATGGAGCAAATTGGCTGATCAACAGCACCACAAAAAGTGATCAGAGAACGGGCGGGCGATGGGCTGATCCGATGATCAGCAAAGGAAGGAATGCAAGAGCAATTTAAAAGAGCGCCGCGCCATTGGACGGGCCCCACTCTCTCCTCTGTCTCTCTCTCTAAATCATTGGTTGCGCTCGAGAGTCTCGGGCCCGACAAAAGTCTCGAACTCTTTTTTTTCCCGGCTGAGTTTCGCAAATGTTTTATTGACAATTCGTGTTTTTAGCAGGCTGCTTCTGGTAAGCAGACAATAGCAGCAGATTGGTCAATGCGTTTTTATTGTATAATAATTAAGAATTAATTAATTAATGTGTCATTAATGTTCATTTAATTCTCTTGTAATTTCATTTAAATTAGGCGTTTTTTCTCCATTTTTCCAAATTTTGTAAAGAACGCAGCCTTTTTTCTCATTTTAAATTCCACCACTTCTGTGCGCAACATTTAACAAGTTTTCTTGGGCTATTAATTAATTAATTAATTAATTGCCTTGGGCTGTGTTTTGTTTTGCACTATCACATGCATTTTTCTGCTGTTGTCAATCAAATCTCAGCAACAATTGGATGGAACGCATTCTTTACACTAACAATGAATGAACAAATGTGAATTTGCGCCACCATCGCCGAATTCCATTCTCAAGAAGAAATTTTCCACCAAATTTCCAGAAGGGGAATTTTTTTTTTTTTAAATCACGTGTCAAAAATCCAAAATTAGGCACAACGTAAGAAAAATGATCAAAAAATGGGCAGATCAACAGCTGAACACGTGGAGTCAAAAATTAAATCGCAACATTTTCGACCAAAATTAATCTGTTCAAATTGCTTAAAATATTTTTATTGACTTAAAATTTAGTATTAAATAGAAATAATTTAAGATAAAAAATATTCTTGTTTTTTAATTGCTTCATTTAAAATAGTTGAAACCAATTCATAAATTAAAAAAGATAATTTTAGAGAAATTGAAATGCCTTTATAATCAATCACAAAATGACCATTGGTTTTTTTTATTAAATCAAATTAAATAAAAACAAATTTCTATTTAGGTATTAATAGAAATCAAAATAGAGAATAGAGAAAAATCGCACAAAGTATTTCGAAATAAAAATTTATGAGAAAATTGAGCATGAGAAAATTACATATTTACATCCTAAAAATTTAGACGAAGAAAAATTAAATGAAAAAATGGATGATCTTATCATTATTGTTCATCAACATGTACGTCTTACAATTGCTGGCCAAAACAGTGCCAAAAGGGCCAAACAGTGAAATAATTGCTTATGTAATATAAAAAAGAATAAAATAATTTAAAATAATTTCAAAGTGATTTGAATTAAGGATAAATGGCACTGCGGTGCCACCGATTTTGAGAAGCCATTGTCCCACCAAGTGGCCAAGAATGACTGCCCGAAAAGGATGTGTAAGTGGGGGGAGAATGCCAATGGATGATGGGATGGGAATGGCACACGACCAACAATGGCACTTTCAGTTGAGGCGGACTTGTGCTGTCGAGTGCATGACATGTGCTACATGGAGGAGCAGAAGAGCAGGGAGCAATGCGACGAGGCATTCTGCTACTGCTTGGAGAGGACGGTGGCACAGAACGCCAACCAAACGGTGGGAGGAGCGCCAATTTGAAATTTGAAATTAAATTCACTAAAAGGAATGTCAATTTCAGACAAACGGATGTGCCGGGGTGTCCACCAGTTTCTGCGAAATTGTCAAAATTTTCGGGGGCATTGCCTATTTGTCGTCCCAAGAATTGAGAACGAAGCAGCAAAAAGCGATGGCAAAGTTCGAAGAGGAGGAAAAGCAACGGAAAACCATGGAAATGAGCAGCAGCACAACGCCAAAACCAACGACAGAATCAACGAAACCAAGCAGTACAGACAGAGCAAGCAGCATAACCCAAACAGAACAAACCACTTCAAGCAGCACAATCCAAACAGCACAAGCAACTTCAAGCAGCACAGCTTCAAAGCCAACGAATGACACAACGCCAATGCCAAAGTAAGCGGAAAATTTTTAAAATATAAATAAGTAAATATATTTTGAAGTGCTTCTCCAACAACTTCTTTTCCATCTGCTGTCCATTCGACTGTTTCTCCGGCGGAAATTGGCCAATTTGTGACGCATAAATTCCCCTTGGAATGCTTCGACAACAGTGAAATTATATTAATTTAAATTGTCCTTAACGAGTTTTAATTTCATAATTTGTGCCCATTTCAGCGCTGTCCTTTTGCACCCGTCAATTGCACCGCTGCGTCTCCGAGCAGCACAGCCGACGGAAGTCGGCCTCATCCGACGGCGGCTCAGAGGACGCTTTTTTGCTCAGCGTTCAATTGGCCGAGTGTTCCTCCCAATTCTGCGCCTGCTCGTCGGCGGAGAGTGCCCGCGCTCGGTTGGCAAGCGTACCGCGGCCGCTGCTGGGCGGCGAGCAGTGCGCGCAAAGCTTGGCACAAATTTGCGCACAATTTGAGGACGAGCAGGGCAGCAAACAGTACACTGGTGGGTTTGGCATTCCCTGGCGGGGGTCGGGAGGATTTGGCACAACAATTTGCCATTTCTATGCCGTTTAGGCCCCACAAATGTGCACTATTGGTCCGTGTCCGTCAATTACAGCGCCTTTTCCGCTAATTTGGGCATCGTCGTCACCTCCGTTTTGCTCATTTCGGTTTTAATTTCAAATTTTGTTTTGCCATTTAAATTTTTGCCACCATTTATTTTCCCAGTTGTTTCTGCTACTGCTCGTCCGCCTTTGTCCACAAATTGTCATTTCGACCATTCGAAAGCGGATTTACCGGCTTTCCACTTGCAGACATTACGATGCTAACGGAAGCACAAATTATGTGAGGCTCATACTTATTTTTTTGGCATTTTTTGCCCCCTCCCCTTTTTTCAGTTTCCCATCGGAAAAGAGTCCACTGCTTCATCTCCGATCGGAGATGCAAAACGCCAACAATTACAACAGCATTTTAGGTTTCCAATTAATCGACCCGCGGGTCGAAAAAATTGGCATTTCAATCGGTTGAGCAATCAGACAAATGATCGGACGGGGATTAGCACTCCGCCACTGGTGCTGAACTCATCGCAGGTCCATTGGAATAAAAAAAACATAAAAAAGCAACAAATGCTACAGTAGGAGTTAGAAATATTTTTTACAAACTACGGTACTCTATGAAGCACTACGATTCCGGACTCGAAACTTTGCGTTTTTAGCCCACTGAAAAAGACATACCGTAACCAACGGATTCCCCCTGTATAAACAAACATACCGTATGCACAAAACATTTTATTTTGGCCAACCAATTTGCTACAGCTAATCAGTTGCAAATTGCCTTCAAAGTGTTGTTTAATGATCGCAATTTCGCTCACAGATTCGTCTGCATTCGTCCGGCAATTCGTCCAACACTTTGTCGTCCGAAATGAGCAGCAGCAGCAGTACTACCTCGTAACAGCTTAAACAGAGAGTGCTTAAAATCATATTTTTACGATTTAATTGAAAATTTGTGGGGGAATGGCAAAATTTGCCACTTTAATTTTAATAAATTTCCAAATTTGGGTACATATTCACATCCATTTTAGGATTTACATATATTTTTCTTGATTGTTTCTCCACTTTATAGCAAAATTTTAGCATTTTCAAAGCATATAATTAGTCCAACTCGTGCTCAATCACTTCTCATTTATTGTTGTAATCCAATTGTAATTACCATAATTTAAAAAATGTTGCATTCAGTCAATTCAATTCGTATTAAAAGGGTTTAGTTATTCAATTTTCGATTAATTTATGCTTTAAATAAATGCCCGTTCAAATTAAAAAATGGCCATAATTTAATGAACGTTTCGTTGATAAATTCTTTGTTTTTCTGCTGATTTTGGCGCATTTCAATTTCATTTTAATTTAAAGATTATAAAAAATAAATTTTTTATCTCCGTTTAATCTACAAATTTTATTTTCTACAAAATGGTAATTAAAATAAAACAATTTATGAATAAAAAATTGTACTAATCGCAAAAAAAAGAAAATGAATAAGAATTAAATTAATTAATTAAGGGAAGAGAAAAAATAAATTTGAAAAAATTCTAAAAATTAATTTCTCTTTTCCCCTAGAACATTTATAAATTGGTGAATGAATAATTAATTCTGGGCTTAATTGTTTGCTTTTGTAGCGTAAGTTTTGCCGCTTTTTGTTTCGCTGTTTCATATTTCTTCTACGAATTGGAGGAGGAGGAGGACACATCGGACAAAGTGCTGGACGAATTGCCGGAGCCGGCGATCAGATGGACCTGGCAAAAGTTGGACAAATCATTTAACATTTAAAGTGCATTTAAATAGGTAAAGTTCTCGAAGTTTTGAATTTGCTCAATGATAACTGTAAATAGAGATAATATTCCGTGCCTACAGTAGAATATCATTTACGGTAATCATTTTGGATGTTGACATAAACTTAGCTTGTTTGGTCGGGGGCGGGGGAGTGACCCACTGATGCTTAATCAAGCACAACTTTTTCAGACAGACTAAGTGCCATTAATTAGGGGTCCTTCAAAAGTTGGTCACGTGCCGTGCCATGATGTACCTGGGACGAGTTGAGCACCAACGGCGTCTGCTTGTTCGACTCCGAGTTGGCCTTCTTGTGATGTTTGTTGCTAATTGGGGTGGTGCCGTTGCCGCTGTCCAGTTTCTTCTGCTGGTGGCTTTTTGGCGATTGTTTGTGCGGGCACAGCAAATGCTTTCCTTCCAGCACTGAGCACAGTTCGTCCCCAGCCGAGGAGGGCGTTGAAGCGGCGGTCGAAGCGGGGCACGAAACGGTGGATTCTTTGCCGAGAGGCAACTAAATGGGCCGGTACGGTGGGCAATTACCAGCAATAGAGGAAATTGGAGACCGAAAATTTGTCCATTTTTCATGGCGGAGATCCAGCCCGAATAACGGAAGAAAAATTAAGAGACTCAGAAGACGTACATAATGCGGTGCGCAGTTGTGCTGTGCTCCGCCGCCGCTGACACTGCGCAGTGCCGTCAAAGTTTCACGACGGATGCTCGGCCGAGAAGCGTAGTTTCGGTGTGTCATCTGATGCTGCTGATGAAGCCGCTTTTGGATTGAGCCAAAACAGGCTTTTGAGCAGAGTCGGACGAGCAGTAACAGAAACAACTGGGGAAATAAATGGGCAAAAATTTAAATGGCAAAACAAAATTTGAAATTAAAACCGAAATGAGCAAAACGGAGGTGACGACGAGGCCCAAATTAGCGGAAAAGGCGCTGTAATTGACGGACACGGACCAATAGTGCACATTTGTGGGGCCTAAACGGCATAGAAATGGCAAATTGTTGTGCCAAGTCCTCCCGACCCCCGCCAGGGAATGCCAAACCCACCAGTGTACTGTTTGCTGCCCTGCTCGTCCTCAAATTGTGCGCAAATTTGTGCCAAGCTTTGCGCGCACTGCTCGCCGCCCAGCAGCGGCCGCGGTACGCTTGCCAACCGAGCGCGGGCACTCTCCGCCGACGAGCAGGCGCAGAATTGGGAGGAACACTCGGCCAATTGAACGCTGAGCAAAAAAGCGTCCTCTGAGCCGCCGTCGGATGAGGCCGACTTCCGTCGGCTGTGCTGCTCGGAGACGCAGCGGTGCAATTGACGGGTGCAAAAGGACAGCGCTGAAATGGGCACAAATTTTGAAATTAAAACTCGTTAAGGACAATTAAATTAATATAATTTCACTGTTGTCGAAGCATTCCAAGGGGAATTTATGCGTCACAAATTGGCCAATTTCCGCCGGAGAAACAGTCGAATGGACAGCAGATGGAAAAGAAGTTGTTGGAGAAGCACTTCAAAATATATTTACTTATTTATATTTTAAAAATTTTCCGCTTACTTTGGCATTGGCGTTGTGTCATTCGTTGGCTTTGAAGCTGTGCTGCTTGAAGTTGCTTGTGCTGTTTGGATTGTGCTGCTTGAAGTGGTTTGTTCTGTTTGGGTCATGCTGCTTGCTCTGTCTGTACTGCTTGGTTTCGTTGATTCTGTCGTTGGTTTTGGCGTTGTGCTGCTGCTCATTTCCATGGTTTTCCGTTGCTTTTCCTCCTCTTCGAACTTTGCCATCGCTTTTTGCTGCTTCGTTCTCAATTCTTGGGACGACAAATAGGCAATGCCCCCGAAAATTTTGACAATTTCGCAGAAACTGGTGGACACCCCGGCACATCCGTTTGTCTGAAATTGACATTCCTTTTAGTGAATTTAATTTCAAATTGGCGCTCCTCCCACCGTTTGGTTGGCGTTCTGTGCCACCGTCCTCTCCAAGCAGTAGCAGAATGCCTCGTCGCATTGCTCCCTGCTCTTCTGCTCCTCCATGTAGCACATGTCATGCACTCGACAGCACAAGTCCGCCTCAACTGAAAGTGCCATTGTTGGTCGTGTGCCATTCCCATCCCATCATCCATTGGCATTCTCTCCCCACTTACACATCCTTTTCGGGCAGTCCTCCTTGGCCAACTGATGGGACAACGGTTTCTCAAAATCGGTGGCACCACAGTTCCATTCCTCCTATATTAATTTTGTATAATTAAAAAAAAACACTATTTCTTACATAATCGATAATTTCGCTGTCCCTCGCCTTTGGCACACTTTTGGCCATGGATTGCATGGCAAACATTGCGAGCAGCAGACAAATGAGGAAGAGGAGAACGGTCATTAATTTCGCTGCAATTAAAAATAATTAATTAAATTATTATTTATTTATTTATTCTTTTTTATTTTATTTTTATTTACATTTTTTATGCTGATGCGTTGGTGTCGACTTGCTATTTGCTGTTTGGATTATGCAAAAGCGGGGCAAATAAGCTTTGAATTGGGAGTGGGTTTAGCAATGGGACACGTGGGCGAAATGACCGACAGCAGCAAAAAAGAAAGGAAAAGCCCCGTTGGCTAAGCTAAATTAGCATAATAATATAAAATATAAAAATTGCATTTAATTATTTAAAAATAAAACAATGGAAAATAAATGCACATTTATCTTTTTAATTTGTGTCCATATGTATTTGTTGTTTTGCTGCATAATATATTAATATGAAATGGTATGCATGTAAAGCGATGGGCGGAGAATGGGCACAGAGATCGAACTGAGTGATTTGAGCGATTACAGCCGCTGCTTTGCCCCTGGGAAAGTGATCAAAGCGTCCCCCCCCCCTCGGGGGGCTACGCTTTTCATCCCCTTTTTGCGGTGAACACAAATATTGCCGTGGGCATATCCGGCGCCAGAAGTTCGCCTCAATGTCCTCCACTTATGAATTCACGTGATCAGAGGTTACGACGGATGAGTGCATAAGGGGGAGAGATAAAAAGGATAAACGTGACGGGGGAAGGGAAGAAGGGGGATATTACACTTTCCGTGAGAACAGAGGCCAAAGATTGTTTGGTTTTGAAAAGTGTTTAGGAAAAATTTAAAAATAAAAGGTAAAAATTGAAATGCCAAGAAATTGTTTCCCTTTCAAAAATGATTTGTGCTTTCAATGGCACATGATTTAGTGCGCGAGTATTTTGTTAGTGCCATTCGTCGAGCTAACAAAGACAAAATATATGCCAAAACGGCCCGTTTCAATTTTTATGGCCTTGTGAACTGCAATAGAGCCATCAATACATATAGAATTTGAATGCCGGCACAACAGAACCCAGGGAAAAGCCTAGTCCCGGTCCCGGTCAAAACTGGTCAAAACCGGGACTTAGGTACTCAGTTCTACGCTTTTTTCAGTACCAATCCCGGTCCCGCTCAACTCTAGTTTGAACGGCAAACTCGGAATTATCCATTTTTAATATTTTAAATTAGGGGCAAGAAAATGGGAACTTTTTGAGACATTCGCATTTTAAATTTTTGTGACATTGCGGTTTTCTAAGTCACACGGGGGATTTTTATAATTCTGCTTCCGAATCTTTCAATTAATTGCGCTTGTTCAGGCGGGTCGAGGTCACTTTGGCGCGGGACTTTTTGGCGCCGCCAACTTTAAAGTGTCATTTTGCATATAATTAAATAAAACAATCTTGAGATCATTCGATAGGTCTTAGTGTTCTCAATTATCCTGCAAAATTTCGAAAATTACACTTGGTTAAAAAAAGATATGGCACGTGGCGCAAAATGGCCAAAAAAAAAAAAAAGTTTTTTGAGGTTTTTTGCCATAACTTTTTTGTGCCGAGCAAAATTTTTTGTTTAAAATCAAATTTTTTATTTTGATGACTCAAAATGTATAAGGTTTGGCGGCGCCGAAGTGAGCGGACTCATTAATTGCCCCCCATTCTTTCAGAGTTAAATCGCGCTGAAAATTCCCCACTCTAATTAAAAAATACAAAATTGAATTCATCTTGTAAATTGCAACATCTTAGAGCGCGAATTGGCCCATCATTTGATGGCCCAATTAATTGTTGGTTTCCTCGCCCTTTCCCCCCCCCTCCCAATTGTGCTGCGCTTTGATGGCTTTTCAGCTGTTTGTCGTCCGGCCTAAAAATGCTTTGTGGTGCCCCTCCATTTGTTCGTCCGTCCGTCCGCCCATTTTTCTCGAATTTTCTGCCACGCCGCCGCTTCAACGTCACCGCAGCACAACGCACAACAGTCGGTCGCCCCGTCGATGCTTTCTTCTGCTTCTGCTCCTTCTTCTGCTGATTTTGTTTTGCTTCCCTCGACTGTCACGTGTTGTTGGCCAAAGATGATGATTAGGTGATGGGGGGGGGGGGGCAACAATTATTGGCATTGTGTCATTTCGTTTTGTTCTTTGTTTGCCATTTAACTTTTGTGACAGCCTCCCGTCCCCCCCCCCCACTCCTCGTCCAGTAAAAGCAATTATTTGCCTTGTCCGCCCTCGGCAATACCCCGCCGGAGGGCATTTTGCCACCTGTGCTGGCCAAGCTGAACAATGGCGCCGGTGCCGCCCCCTCCCCCCCATTTAACAGTGCGAGTGCTTAATGATGACATGTGGCTGCTTTTCAAATATTTTTTGACATGCTGACAGCCGATTATTAGGCGGAGGGGGGAAGGCGTCAGCGGCAGCTGCCTTTGATATTTGTGTGATTGGCATGTCACGTTTTTGTTACGTCTGCGGAATGTTTGCGGTTTCCGATGTGGCACAATTGGCGTGGGGGGGGGGGCGGGGGGCTGACCCGAATTTTGAAGAGAAGAAAAAACAATATGAGTACCAAATTAAAAAAGGCTGACGTCTTTGATCAATTATTTTGAGAAGGGAAAAAAATAATAAAAGGATAAAAACAAATTGAATATGTCGAATTTATAATTGAATTAATCAAATGCTTTTAACTATTTTTGGAATTTAATCGATTCAATATGAGCTAAAAATAAATATTATTTGGGCATGGATTAAACAAATTGACGGCTTTTCGCCGATTAATTTCGATTATCGCGTGACTGGAAATTGAGACGGGGTAATTAAAGAATTGGGGATTTAAAAAGACCCTTTTTACAAATGTTTGCATTGACTATTAAGCAAATTTCATTATTTCTTCATTTTTTCGTTCTAATGATGACCTTAGAATTTTTAGTCAACAAAATTTTAGTCATTTCAATTTTTAAACAGAAAGCAATTGCTTAAATTTAAAAAAAAACACGTGCTGCTGATGTAAAATTTGTTGACAGCTTATCAATTCGAAGGAAAAGCTCATTTTTGAGGCACAGAAGGGAGGAAGTGTTAGAAATTCTTCGTTTGATGAATTATAAACAAAATTAAATTTGCGAAATTCCGTGAAATACATTGGGAGACAAAGTTTTCGCGTTACCACCTCATAAAATTTTAAAGAAAAAGATCATTTGGGTGCTAATTGGGCAATTGGAGCGTTGTTCACGAAATTTTGCTGCTGGGATTCTCCATTTAGCAACTTTTAGCGTCACTTCTCAGGTCATACATATGTCAGAAATTACTATTTTTTTAATTTTTTGTCATAAATATTTTTTTTAATTCGGCTTTAGAACATAATTAAAATTTAAAAAATTGTGACGTTTTGAAAGATGTATTGAACCGATTTAAGTGATCGGAGATTCGGTCGACGAAAGTCGGCTTGTCCGGCGGGGACCGAAAGAACGACGGATGAATAGGCAAAATTTGAAAATTAAATGGACGGGGGAAACTGTGAATAAAGGGGGGGGGGGATAAATGAAAGACCGGACAAAAGCTGGGAAAATTTTGGATGAACAAATGACAGACGATTGAAATCAAAAAAAAAAGGGGGGGGGGAATAAAATTAAATAATTAAATTTAAAAAATTGTTGGATTAAAACTGATTGCCGTTTAATTAGCGGAATGTGCCAATTAACAAAATGGCATGGAACCAAGTCGATCAGTCGACCACCGACCAACCGATCAGCAAAAAATCAAAAAATATCAGTTGTACACAAACAAATAAACAAAAATAAAAAATGCCCAAATTTGGACGATCATTTAACACCACCGTCCGTCGTCACTCACTGTTAATGTGTGTTTAATTAATGTAAATGATTCGATTAGCCCTCTTTGTCCTACGCCGCTCCTTCTGCTGATCATCACCGCCTCACGCTGTCAAATCTGATCAAACCAAGTCCAACTGAGGAGGCGTTGTGTTTTGCTCGACTGATCATTCATTCATTTTTCATTCATTCATCCATTGGCAGTGATCCGAAACGCCGGCGTGGCGTGGCGTTGTTCTTGATCATTTAATGTTTTATTTATTTTTCACATTTTCAGCATGGTTATTTACGTACTGTGTATACATGCTTTTAATTGATGGAAAAAAGGAAAAATAAATGAATAAAAGTGAAAAAAACGAAGAAAAACCATTTTTATAAATAGGTTTTTATTTTTAAAAAATGATAACAAATTAATTGTCACATTAACCCAGGGCTTCGATTTGTTCTTATTTCTAAGAAATGTTCTGATTTGGAGGGTCCAAATCTTAGAAAATGAAAATGTTCTTATTTCTAAGAAATGTTCTGATTTTGGGCTATTGTTCTTATTTTGTTCTTATTTCTAAAAATTCTTCAGAAAATTTGTAATTTTATGGCGTAATGTCACTTAGATTTTCAAAATTTTTCATGGCGGCGCCTATCGGCACCGCCGGCTCCACAAATCCTCTTTTTCTAAAAAAAATTGGCCCAAGATCGCAAATTATGGTCATTTTTTGGACAAAATTTGTTAACAAATTAATTAAATTTTTAAAAAAAGGCGCCGGCGGACCTCTCCCCTCGCACATACACCAAGTTCTTTGGAAATAGCGCGCCTCAGAACGAAATTACAAAAAAATTTCCGGCGGCGCCTATCGGCACCGCCTGACCCTCTCCCTCGCCCATTTTCCAAGATTTTTTTGGAAAAATTTTAAAAAATCTAGTTTTTTTAAGTTTTAGTCATTCGTGATCACGAATGACTAAAACTTACGACTTGCTAATTTCCTCCCAAAATTGTAAAAAGCGATAATGGGAGACGAAAAATATTAATTTAATACATTTTTGATCGAAAACCCGAAAAAATAATTGGTTTAAAGAAATTTTGTAAAATGTTCTTATTTTTGACCCTAAAATCTTATTTTTTGGCCTTGGTGTTCTTATTTTGAAAAATTTTCGATCGAAGCCCTGCATTAACCTTCAGAGAAATTGCAAAATAAAAATTAAAAATAAAAATTTTTAAATTTTTAAAGAGAGAAATGGAATATGAAAGGCCAAAAAGATTAAAAATAAAAGATAAACTAGTAATGCTAAAATTAATCATTAGGGACTCCATTTTTAGGCAAATGCCTAAAATTTCTGCACACTTGATACACAAAGATGCACGAAAAACGCGTTTTCCGCTTGGTTTGGGGTGTCTACGATGACTTTTATAATGCCTATTTTTGCCTATTTCGGGGTTTTTGTGCCTAATGTGCCTATTTTAAGGTTTTTGAAAAAAATCCTTAACAAAAATGCAATAAAAACGAAAAATACACCCCTAAGAAATGGCCCGAAAAAAATTCAGAAAATACACCCGAATTGAAAATTTTTCTCAAAAATTGGTCCACAAAATTTAATATTTTTTT
>SIJG01000005.1:2674039-2717668 GCA_023374025.1 Heterodera schachtii | reverse complement strand
TACGGAATAAATTAAATTTTAATCTATTAATTATTTTCTGACCATAATTATTTATTATTTAATATTTCCCAAACAAGTTACAGTTTTACGAGAGAAATACAGTGCCCCAAAAAAGTCTTGACTCAAACCTGAAAAACTGCCTTATAGTTCATTTAAAAACTTGAAATAATTTATGCTTGCATAACTTTTGGTGCTGATCAAAAAAGTCTTTTACATCAACTTGATCAGATCACTCCTTTGTAGTGAACGGGACACCCAAAATACACTGAAAATCGGGGAAATTTTCAAAATCCCTAGGGGGTTGGGAAATTTTTTCTAGAGAAAATGAGCAAGCCCACTAGCAAGAGCACAAAATTTGCTACCGAATTGTTATTGGAATAGTGGTTCTAAGATTTGTATATAGAAAGTTATACTTGGTTATAACTTTTTCTAGAAGCATCCAAATTAAGCATTCTTGGTATCATTTGATAGCCCGAAGTGTCCTCTATTTGCCTTTAAAATTTAAAAAAATTTGGTTGTGGTTCAAAAAAGTTGTGGCTTATAAATTTCATAAATTGATTTGGTAAACCTTTGTGACCACAACTTTTTTGAAACTCAACGAAATTTTTTGAAATTCTACAGGAAAATAAACACTTAGAGCTACCAAAAGATACCAAGAATGTATAATTTTGATGGTCTTAGAAAAAGTTATGATGCATGAAATTTATCAAGAAATCACTTGGTCGTGTATTTTTTGTGGCCGTATAAACTGAAATAGAGAACAAATATATTTATTATTATTAGCTTCTTATTCAATTTTAAATTATATTATTAATTAATTAAATTAATTTATCCGTACTGAAATGACCCCACCCCTCTGAAAGTCTCTCACTGATATTTTTGTCACTTCATCCACACTGATATTTTTGTCACTTCGTCCTAGCACCGGGTTGGTTGATCTTTACCGATTTTCTCGATGGCAAAGAAACTAATCGGGACAGTTTTTGGGTATTCATTAGTGCACTGTTTAATGTTTCTTTTGGCATAAATTAGAATTAGACATTTTTCACAGCATTCATTTTTGAGTAAATCAAATTTTTCAAAAAAAATTTTTGATGCAAACTTTTGACCGTGAGTGTACCTAAATAAAATTTTTGGAACGGGCCAACTCCATCTGAGCCAACTTTGGTTCAATAAATTTTTAAGTTGTTGACCGAATCCAAAGTCTTGATATCATCATTAAAAGCCATCACACGCTCTATTAGCCTACTAATATTACAGAGGTCCCCGGCCCCCGACTTTTGTCGCCCGACACTATTTCGGGGAATTGGGGACTCCGAGCGTTGTAAAAATTTAAAAAGTTAAATTCAACAACGAAGGGGGGAAGGTTGAAAATTTTTGAAATTTTGAACAATTTTGTTAATAAAATTAACTAAAAATTCCGAAAAACTTTTCGGCGGCGCCTATCGGCACCGCCGTCCCCCGAAACTCCAAAATTTTTCCTAAAAATTTGTTCGAAAATCACAAAATTTGGACAATTTTTGGACAAAATTTTCTTAACAAATTATACTCATTTTCAAAAATTTTCCCGGCGGCGCCTATCGGCACCGCCGGACCCCATCCCCAACCCAAAGTTTCCAAAAGTTTTTGAAAAGCGCACCGCTAAAATTGTTCAAATTTTTGAGATTAAAATTTTTGAGCCTCGGAATTCGGTTTTGGATTTCTGAAAATTTTTGGGGCCTGGGATGCATTGTTTAAAAATGCCAAATTGGACGCACTTTTACGGGCGCCAGCGAATGAATTTGAATCAGGATGATTAACGTGAAAAAAAGGAAGATTTACGAGCATTTAAAAAGAAAAAAATGGTTTTTTCGTAAAAAAAATTTGTTGATCACTACCCGATCGGGGTCCCCGACATTTTTGGCCTATTCCCGACCCGACCCCTGACATGTCGCCCCCGGTCCCGGCCCACGACTTTTTACCCCAAGGGGTCGGGGAGCAACCCTACTTTAAAACGACAACTTTTTTGAGAGCTGCTTAAGCATTTAGAAATACATCGCTTAGATCTTATAAAAATGAAAGCTAACTTTCAAAGAAAAAGTTAATAGCTTTTTGAACTTTGCTGAGACGGAGTTAACCCCTACCGATAAATTTGCCATTTTATTAAATACAAATAATACAAAAATATATATACCCAAATTGTATTGCTGAAGAAAATATTATGAAAGCACAAAAGTGGGCTCTACTGCAGTTTACGCGTTCAATCAATGACAATCTTAATTTTCTGGCAAGGGGCAAAAAAATTTTGCAAAAAATATAAATTAAAAAGTTGAAAATAATAAATCCAAAAATCTTTGCATCATTCGGTAGCAATTGGTTTCTCTATTAACAATAAAATTTAACAAATTAGTTAGTTTTAAAAAAAAGCTATTATCATGAATTATGAAATCAAGACTTAATAGAATTTTTATTTTTTTTCAAATTTAAAATGAATACTTAATGCTATTGAACAATGTAATAATAGTTTGGTTGACTTTAAGCAATTTCATGGAAAAAAAAAGAAATTCATTTTTTCCAAATTTTTTGAAGAAAATCATTTATTATTTTATTTAACTTTTTTTCTCCATTTTATTGCATTAATTAAATGTAAATAAAAAAAATAAAGCGGTGGAAAGGTGGGTTCACAATCTCTGTGGCGCGGGGGAAACAAAGTCCCAACCGACTGCGCCATCCAACCGCTGCTTACCACCGTTGGAGAAATAAGTAAAAAGAAAAAATTTTCTGAGTTTGCCAGTGATGAAGAAATGAATGATTGTAAAGCATTTGAGTTAATAAGTGTCAGGATAAAAAATGTGAAAAAGCTGACCAAAAAGTGGCGGGCATTAATCAAAAAACACCAAAATAATTTTTTAGAAAGATTTTGAAAAATTCCCATTTGGAGATTATTTTTATAAAAATTTTTAAGCGATTCTTTTGCAGCTTTTTCGGTTCATTGAATACTGTAAAAGAAAAGAACAAATTTTCTTAAAGCATTTTCTGAATTTTAGCACAATTTTCATATAGGGTGAGCAGTGGGCACTCATCAGTCATCATCAGTGGACGCATTTGCTCTCCGCTGCCAATTTCTTCTGAAAATTTGAAATCAAACGGTAAAACCTTTCTCTCGTTAAAGTTGGTCTTCCAATTTTACTTTTTTGGATGAATAAATTTCAGTTTTATGTAATTAAAAAGAGGACGATTTTGAATTTTATAAAAACCATAGAATTAATAGGACCCTTTTGATTTAAATTTTTTTGTGATATGAAACTTGATCCCCAAGGTTTTAGGGTGGCTGATCCCGAAGCTGACATATATTTTGACCAATTCCGACTCCCGAACATAAACTTTAACTGAAATTTTTTTTGCCTTTTTCTCAAGTTCGGTCGGGTTAGGGTTTAGAAATTGGTCAAAATAGAGATGTCAGTCATTTGAGATTAGGGATTCTAAAAAATATTCAACAGATCACGAAAATGTAATCGTCGTGGTCGAATTCGAATTTAAAAAAGCTAAATTTGGGACAAAGTGTCTTGGATTTGGACGTGTACACACATTATTCCGTCCACTGTTGCGTATTCCGCCTCGGTTGGGTTCATCTGCAGGAAATCGTGCCGATTTGACAGTTCGCTGAGCAAAGCTGCGGCACAGTATGCCGCGTGGTCGTCGATGTTCTTCTCCACTAGGCTTGTCATGCCCACCGTCCGTTGGGCAATTTTGCTCAAAATTGGGTCGTATTTGGCGTCCCAGCCCAATTCTCGCTTCAGTTTTTGGAAGGCCTCCGATTCGTTGCCGTTCTCTAGAGGTGTGCCGTGACTGAAAAAACCCGTGAACCGTGAATCGTGACCGTGACCGTGAATTGACCCCGTGAACCGTGACCGTGACCGTGATCCAAAAAACCCGTGAAATTCACGGTAACCGTGACCGTGAATTTTTTGAGTTTATTTTTTCTCTGTCCTGTCGGCGAATTTTTTTTGCTTTTTACAACCCCGTCTTTTTTTCTTGTGTGATTTTACAAAAAAATTTAGGAAAAGGGGGTCCAAGGGAGCCGATAGGCGGGGGGGCGGAAGTTTGGGCACCGGGAAGTTTGGGCACCAGGAAGTTTGGGCACCAGAAATTTGGGCACCGGGAAGTTTGGGCACCAGAGTAAGGATTTAAAAATTAAAAAGTTTAAATTGACTCTTTAAATTGCAAATATTTAATTTTAGCAGAGTAAATTTTAATCAAGCTAGGAATCGAAAGTTTTTGAACGAATATTTGCTCAATTAAGCATGCTTACTTTGCTAGACTCATGACGATTCATTTGATATTTCGGGCCCAACAAATCTGGGTATTCAGGTGTAAGTTCAAACAATAACTAATATCCGTTTAACTCTACGTTTAAACAGCTGTAAGAATTTACCAAATAATAAGATTACCAGGTTTCTATACATAAATTTTAATTTTCAAGAAAATATAATTTTTTTAGCACAGGGGTTGTTAAAATTTTCTAAATTTTATGATTTATATAACCATTTTAAATTTTTGTTTTGTTTTATTTTTTTGAAATCCCTTACTCTGGTGCCCAAACTTCCCGGTGCCCAAATTTCTGGTGCCCAAACTTCCTGGTGCCCAAACTTCCCGGTGCCCAAACTTCATGTCGCCGATAGGCGCTGTCGCAAAAGATTTTGAAAATTTGAGTCTTATTTGTGCACAGATTTTGTTGAAAAATTAGAGCAAATTTTTTATGAAATAATAAGTTTTTGGGGCCCGGCGGTGCCGATAGGCGCCGCCGGGGGTAAAATTGAAAATTTGAGTGCAATTTGTTAAAATTGTTAACAGATTTTATCCTTAAAATTAGCAAATTTTGCAATTTTAATCGGTCTAAAAAGTCAAAAAACTATGAAAAATGCATTATAGGTGCGCTTGAATTTTTCAAGTTAAAAAAATCGTGTACTGAAGTGTCCATTGGCAAGAGCGCACATATTTGCATTTTTCGTATAATTGTGGACATTCTCAATTGATTCCGATCATTTTAAATGGTTTTGAGTTTGGGAAATATGACAAATATTTACCCAATTTTTAAGAAAAATAGGGTTTTTGGTGGAAAAATTTTTGAAAGTTTGTTGGGATTTAATTAATTTTGCCCAAAATAATTTAATTCGAGCGAGTTTTTTAAAGAAATTTAATGAGTTTTTTTAAATGGGTCATCCTTGAAAGCTGCTTTTTATTTGTTTTTCGCACAATATAGGTAGTGACTTTGTTCAAAAAAGTTTCAGGAATAGGAGAGGGGGCCGGCGGTGCCGATAGGCGCCGCCGGGGAAATTTTTTGAAAAATTTGCTCTTTTTCTTAGCAAACTTTGCCCAAAAAACGACCAAATTCTCTATGAAAACAATATGTATCTCGTAAATTTTCAATTTTATCCAGTGTAAATTTTTCACGGAATAACCGTGAATTGGTACCGTGAATCGTGACCGTGACCGTGAGTGAAAAAACCCGTGAAATTCACGGTAACCGTGACCGTGACCGTGAATCACGGCACACCTCTAATATTTTATAACGGATAAATGAACAATGTCTGATTTTTGCCGGTTGTGTCCAAGTTTTTACTGAAAATTTTGTATCCGTTTTCCGTCGCCCTCCTTCCCTGAGGCTAAGGGTATGGCTACGGCCTTGAAAATTTTTCTCATCTCTACCCCCTACTTTTTTTCACTTTTTGCTTTCTTTCCTCACAGTACGCAAACTATTTGCTGTCCATCGATGACGCTGTTGCCGCCCGGGCCATTTACAAGCGAGCGACCACCATCCAATGTCCACGAGAGCCGGGCATTCACTTGGCGTACAGCGCATTAGTAGATTTTGTCAAAAAATGAACAAATTTTGAGATTTTGGGCTAAATTTTTAAGGAAAAATAGGATTTTTGGGGGCCGGCGGTGTCCCCCCCCCCTTTTCCATGTATGATTTTTTAAAAAATTTTCCGTCGGTAAAAATATATTTTTTAAAATTAAAAACACAAAATGATAAGTCATTGTAAAAACTTCAGCGTTAGTACAAAAAGTTTGGGGGGTGATTTAAAATTAAAATATACTACTGTTGGTGTTACTGTACAGGACTATGACCAGAAAATGCAATTGGCGTTCAAGCCTTTCACCGCGGTGCTCAACAAGCCCAAGTATCAAACGATTATTGCCCAGCTGAACACAATGCCAAAAAGTGCCGGTGATTGTACGACTGTCCGATACAGTAGGATAAATAACTTAAAAATTCAAATCCACCAATAAATATTTTCCTTTTACTAAAAGAAATATGGCAAAATTAGGGTTTGGGTGTTGTCCATTTTTTACCTTTTCTGCCCCAACCATTTTTTTAATGGGCTTATTTTTGTTAAATGTGATATTAAAGCTGACTCAAATAATTAATTTCCAATTTTATTTTTCAATCATACATGAAAAAAGGGGGGGGGGGTTACCCGAAATTTTGCGAAGGGGTCCGGCCATGTAATTTGACGACTTTTTTTTTTTTTTGCTTTTCAAAACCATTTTTTGCGGCGCGGTTTGTTTTTTATTTGTTAGCAGATTTTGACTAAAAATTTCAATATTAAATAAAATTTGTTCATAAAATATTTCCATTTTAGGCATTGGAGTCGAAATTCATCTGCAAAAAGTGCGGGAAGCAAATGCATTTGGACGACATTTGCTACTGTCATAAAGCGACGACCAAATGCCATTGCAATGCGCGAAAATGTTGCGACACGAAGCCGGAAGATCGCGGAAGCTTTCTCTGATTGATCAACCGATGATCAAAGCGATCAAAAACTTCTTGACTTTCCCTTCTTCTTTCCCCTGGTTCAGTCCCTCTACAGAAATTAAATTATTGTTAATTTTCTTTTTGTATACTCGTTGGTCACCTATCGACAAATTATGATCCATATATTTATATATTTTAATATTACACATATTTCATCATTTTTTAAAAAGAAAATCCGTACAATTGAGCATAGTAATCCAAAAATGAGCATTTTTTGTTGAAAATATGTTAATAATTACACTCAAATTTTCAAAATTTCCCCCGGCGGCGCCTATCGGCACCGCCGGACCCCCTTCCTTTTCCCAAAAAGTTTTTTGGAAAAAGCGCGCCGAAAAATGATGGAAAAGCAAATATGAATTTCTAATAATATTTGATCATTTAGTCCAAAATGATTAATTGTTTACACCGAGTCAATTTTGGGCTACCAGTTCAAAAAATATTTGCATGTGTGGCGAAGTGGTTTTTGTAAGATAGTAAAGGATAGTGATGTTCGAGAGTCTCGACTCGAGAAAAGTCTCGGTTTTTTTGGTCTCGGTCTCGGGTTTTCAGTCTCGGTCTTTGAGACTTTCGAGACTTTTTTACACCCCTAATGATTGGCTTTTTGTAAGTTAGAAATAAATATTTTTTTGGTATATTTTTGCTTCATCACCTTAGTAGTCTGCGTAGTTCAATGGGTTGTATTCTTTTTAAGTGAATCTAATCAAATTAAAATCATAAAATATTGTCATTTTCGCTGCAAAAAATGGTGGTCAAATTCGATGTTGAGACGGGTTCGCAAAAATTTCAGTTAAACCCCCCCCCCCCTTGCTAATGCAGTGGATACCAACGGTGCAGAATTGAAGTCCCTAGTTCAACTTTTTTTCCTTCAAAATCACTCACTATTTGGGGGTTTTTCTATGGTATTGTTCACAATCTGCTGATCATAGAGGTTTGCCTAATTCCGAACCCCGGACTCAAACTCGAATATTTACATATTGCGATTAATCGAATGTTCGAAATCCAACCCAGTATTCATTGGTTTATAACAGAATACTGCAAAAACTTTCACTTTTTCACAGAATTGCGTGTGTATCAGGGGTGGGACAACTCTCGCCGTTTTTGGGGCCCTCGCCTCTCAAAGCGAGCTCAGAAACTTTTCCCTTGGAATACGGTAGAAAACAGTCATGAATTGTCCAAGGGTTCACCCTCTCTACTCAGCAGGTAGAAGTAGTAGCCCCATCATTCCAAAACAAATTAAAAGATTTTACTTGTGAATGAAGTTTTTAGAGTAAAAAAAAGCTAAAAATTTGAAAAACTCTCGTCCTCTCGCCGAACTCTCGCTCTCGTCTTTTCTGAGACAATTCACACCCCTGGTGTGTATGTAGTTTTCGCAGAGGAAAAATTTTTGCTTTTGAAAGGGTTTGTTCAAAATTCTTAATTGTAAATTCCAAAAAATCGTGCATATGGAAACCTTGTGAACATTTACAGTATGCTTCGTCATTGTTTGTTTGTCTATTGAATTTTAAATTAGGCTTTAAATTTTACATTCTCTCTGATTTTGTCGATCCAATCAGATTGATCATCTGTATAAATGGGGTCCAGCTGTTGTAACTGCAATTTTGCGAATGTCGGAACGAGCACAATGTCCGTGTTGTATTTGTCCTTCAGGAATTTATGTTCTCGACTGTTCCCGAGCGTTCCGCTCAGACCATACACCTCACGGTATCTACAGTATGAAATGGGGCATAAAGATTTTTTAAATTATTGTTTCTTTAATGAGGAGCCTAAAACTTAAGGGCAATTAGCGTGAAAAAAGATCAAAAATTTTTTTCCTTTTTGATAGTTAGGAAATTTGAAATCAATGTTAGATTCGGGAATTGTATTTAAATTTCCGAGATCGAGTTGTGATCATTCTTCAAAAATTCAGGGTCAGAATCCGTTGAATATACCACTGACAATAAGTAACTGATCATATCCATCAATTCCCTTTTAAAATTCTCAGTGTCACCTTTTGGTGAAGCCGGCATTGGTGATCAGACAGGTGATCAGAGTCTCGGCCTGCATGCTCAGCCCGTGTTTGATCTGCACAAATTGGTGCAGCCCGTGGGACCAGTGCATGTTCCGCTGCCATACGCCCGTGTTTTGGAAGTCAATGGGCACCACTTTACTCTTGTTGACACAATATTCGCGCCCCTCGCGCATTCGAATGGCACTTTTCATCGACCGAAACCAAAGTGGCGATTGTTGGCCCGCAAATTTGCGTAAATGCCGAGGAATTTGGATTTCAATGGAGAGGTTGTCCTCCAATTTCAGCTTAGTAATGGAAAATGGTAAATTTAGCATTGTCCACACCCAGGGGAATTGGATTTGTTAAATTCATAAACAAATTACGTTAAAATTCTCATAATTTCCACAGTCACTTTTATCGGGACCGATGGGTATAGTTATTTTTGGCAAAATTTGTTGTTAAAGCCATAATTCCCTACGGCATTCTTTTGGTATCGCGTGACTCTCCTCATTGAGTCGCGCACTTTCTTGCGCCCATGTCATAAAAACTAACCAAGCGGAGGCTCCATTCAGGGAAATAAGCTACACTTGTCTACGGTATTGCACATTGATTACTGTATATTTACCGTTTTTCCGCTGATCAGTTCTTTAGCAGTTTCTTGCATTTGTTTATCAAATTCAGTGGCAGCACATTCAAAGCGTTCACCGTTAACTGTGAGGATCACTTTACGAGAATCAGTCGGATGAGGCGTTGGTTCTTGAGAAAATTTATTGGGTTGGAAAAGAAACATAATTAATTTTTAAAAAATGAAATAAATTTCAGAAATTCCCTTTCATTCAACAATGGGGATAGACTACAAAATAGCAAGATTTATGCTTATTTTGGTTGTTTCCACAAAAAATTTGTAATTTAAATTTTTGTAAAAATTGGCAGTTTTTAAACGACCCAACAAATATATAGGACAGATAAGAATAAATTTTTTAACTTGGACTGTACATAATACGCAAGTCCGTAGCCAGAAGCAATTTTCGGGGGGGGGGGATCGCCCCCCCCCTTCCCACCCCCTGACTACGGCCACTAAATTTAGGTCGTGAATTTATTATATATTTTTTTAATTTTTAATGCAAAAAATTGCATTTATATGTAAAATTACTGTATAATGTATAACAAAACCACAGAAGACACTGCAGACTTTCCAAGTATTCCATGCCGGGAATGGAGAAAGAAAGCATCAACAAATGACCCTGGAAATAACAGGGGAATAACTCTAATCCCATAAAATTGGCAGCACATGGAAAATTTTAAAACTTAATAATTCTTTTAAAATAAAGCAAAAATTTCATTATTTTTTTCCTATTTTTAATATATTTTTTATTGGGTAGTTAAAATATCTATGCTGAATTAACCTGGATTGAGTTTGGTTTGTGTAATATTTACTTTGCAAATTGTTTGTGATTTTTCTCACCTTTATCACTTGGTCCAACAGCATCGAATCCGCTTCATCAATGACCACTATTTCGTATGGACGCGCCGGAGATCCGCGTATTTTCTTCAAAATGAATTTTCTTTGATAAAATATTTTGTGAATTAAGTGCTTTTATCTTTATAATGGTTTCTATTTTCTCTACAAATCCATGCTTAAATACGTAATACAGTACAGGGATGTTGCACAAAGGGAAATTAAATACGAGACACGAGAAAATTGATACAAAAATAAAATACGAGACGAGACGCCCTAAAAACACGAGAATACGGGATTATGAGACACGAGACGAGCAACATCCCTGCTACAGTATGTAATATCATTTACATATTTTCCGGTCACGGCATAAAACCCTTTTTGGTGGGAAATATTAAATCATTTCCGCATAATAATTTTTGTGTGTCTCACTTTGCGCGCTTTGAATTCATGTCGCAAAATGTCGCCTTGGAATGAGCCAATGTCACCGTACAAAATGTCGGCACCGTAACACTTCGCTTTGTCCAAACTCAGTTTATCAGTACAGTCGTCCACGCTCAGACCGAAAATGTCGTAGAATTCAGCAAGGAGTTGCGCATCTCGTTGTGCCAACACTTCGGAACACGTGACCACATCAACCTGTTTGAATAAGTGTGGCATTTCTGTAATGGAAATGACAAAATTGACATTTTTAAAGCGCTTAATTTTATTTCGGTATCTCTCGAATTAATTCTCAAAAAAATTGTGAAACTTTAAATTTATTTGTCAAATAAATTATTAAAATAGGGGCAACCAAAAAAATTTGGCACAATGATAAGCACTAAGCATTTTACCTTAACATTGTCCAACAATGCTTTCACAGCGGAAAACATTGCCACAGTGATTGTTTTGCCTTCGCCAGTTGAAATTTGAAGCAAACAGCCGAGACGACGAAGCGCATTGGCATTGGCATTTGTATTGGTACCATAAGAGGAGCGAAACATCAACAAAATTGAGAGAATTTGGATGGGACGAGGACTGAAGCCTTAAATAGATTCATTTGAAGAATAAAATCCGGTCAGGAAAGGCGAAAAGAAAAATTTTCAGCGAAAAAACTTGGTAATTTACCATAAAACTTTTTAATAATGTTGTTCAAAAATTAATTAATTTTAACTATAGTATATAAATCATCACAAAAAGCTATGTCTCCCCATTTTTAAGAGAGATAAGCGCATTTTGCGTCGCTAGAGAATAACGTGGGGTAATATTTTTTGGCCCTTTGATCGATCCGACCGATAAAAGCCTTGTGTTTTTGAACCCCCAGCAGTTTCTGCTGTTTTACTGCAACAGCACCTCGGCTGATCTCACACGCTTGGCATGCCACAGCGATCAGTTCAACCAATTCCGTTTCCGCCGTCGCCTCATCTTTGTGGGCAGCCCGAGATTTTTGACGCTTTGTCTCCAGAAACTTTTTGATGTCTTCACGGGCCCAAGCGTAAATGCCATTGGCCGTCCTGCATCTGCGCACTTCGCTAAGCCGTTGTTTCAGCCAGTCGGTGTCGATGCCGTCGTCGTTCAATTCTTGCAATTCGCCCAGCAATTCATCAGTTTGTTTTTTTGCCACCTCGGCAGCTTGAAAAGCAATATTGCCCATGAATGTGAACAGAAAAATAAATCTTAGAAAAGAGAAAAATATTTGAAAATCGAAGGACCAAAATTCGAGAAAAGGTAAATAAAAAGCAAATTAATCGCTGTGTTGATTGAGAGCCAAAAGTTTTCAAAGATCCAAGAATTGAGACGAAAACCCCAAGAAATTCTCGGATTGCGATCGAGACAATCGAACAGCTTGTGCTAATTTCTTTAAAAATTCCAATTTTACCCTGCGGCGTCGATTTTGTACCGACGGCCACCCAAAATTGGCCTTTTGGTCTTACATTTAGTCCTAAAGAATAAAATCCTTTATTGGAATTGATCGATCACAATGCCTGCAATTAACTCCATAAGTGGTGTCCGCCTTTCTGATGACTACTTGGATTTTGGCTTTTGTGCTTGGAAAAATTTCATTGTACTTATTTTCAAGATTGTACTTGGAAATTTTTATGAAAAAAAATCAAATTTTTCATTTTGTCAAAATAATCATTATTTATGCAAAATTTAGAAAATCTGTTTAAAAAAGGTTAAATTTCTAATTTTTCTCCCGACAACGCCAATGGCACCGCCAACCCCCTCCCCCAAAAAAAAGAACTCATATTTTTTCTGAACAAATTGACCCAAAATCGCAAAAACTTTTTCATTTTTTGTTGAAAACCTGTAACAAATCACAATTAAATTTTCAAAATTTTCCCAGCGGAGCCTATCGGCACCGCTGGACCCCCCTCCCGGTCAAGTCCCCAAAAAGTTTTTTTTGCAAAAACGCCGCAAAAATAGTTTTTTGAACAGCAAAAAATCTGCTTAAAATCATTCCGGGCAAAAACAGAAACGATTAGAGGAAAATTAAACCTTTTTTATTTTTTTCAAATTTTATGTGCACTTGGATTTCACAAATTTCCCCCTTATGTACTTGGATTGGCATGCCTGTACTTGGAAAGTGACTTGGTACGATCCGAGCCTGGATTAAAATATTAAACTTTGTGAGTATTTTTGTTTTTTAATATTTTTATGTTCATGTGAAGTTATTTTTTGGAGAATGTAAAGCGAGAGAGTCAATTTATGAAATTAATGTGCAGCATTTTTGTAGGGGATAATAATAAGATAATTACTGAAATTTATCATTTTAATTCAATTTTTAAATAAAAATTGGGATATGAAAAGTTATAAAATCAGTTGCAAAAATACTTTACTAATATTAGTAGAGATCGACCTGTACCTGGTCTAGGGCCTGTATTTTTCCTGGATCCAGGTACAGGTACAGGCCATTTTTGAAATACAGGTACAGGTTTTTTCAAAATGTCGATCTCTAATAATTAGCTTCAGAGCAACAAAACAATTAAAAAAGTTGAGATGAAAGATGAAAGTGGAGATAAAAAGTTATATTTACATTGAATGAATAAAGTAAAAATAAAAATTAATGCCTTTTCAAAGGCTCGCCCGGGGGAAAACAAATGGAAAAAAGGGAAGTGCAAAACATTGACCAAAAGATTCCCCGAGGGGGCGGAGCAGACGACACAAAGAATTAATTGGTTGTGAGAAAATTGGCCTTGAATTTGGCACTGTTGTGTAATCATTTAATAAAGTTGTGTAAAAGGCTAAATTTGAAAAAGGAAATGCTAACAAATAAGGAAGTTGATTTTGGTAATCAGGTAATGATAAGTTTGGGAAAAATTCAAGAATAGGTGTAGTTCACCAAATTAGGGTTGGGCCCCCGACGTGGGGTTGGAAAATTCGGGGTCGTCGGGGTTGGAAGCGTCGGGGTTCGGGGTCGGGGTTTCCAAATCGTTCGGGATCGGGGTTGCCAAATCGTTCGGGGTCGGGGTTGCCAAATCGTTCGGGGTCGGGGTTGCCAAATCGTTCGGGGTCGGGGTTGCCAAATCGTTCGGGGTCGGGGTTGCCAAATCGTTCGGGGTCGGGGTTGCCAAATCGTTCGGGGTCGGGGTTCGGGGTTTTTCAATTTTTGCCTTAGCCATATAGTCAAAACTCTTTATATTATTTTAGCTTAATTTTTTTTTTATTATTCATAATAAAATTTTATATGCATTTTTATTTCTTTTTATCATAAATATTTTTATATAGGAATTAATTAAAAACGCATAAGGCATTTTTAAAATGGCCAATTTCAGTCAAAATCTGTAAAAAATAGTAAAAATTTCAAATTTTTCCTCCGGCGCCTGGCCCCCAAATAAAAAAAAAAATTACGATCACCTTATCTTTTTTTTGGTTTTCAAATCATCTTTTTTTCGCGGCGCTCTTTTTCTAGACTTTTAGGAGAACTGGGTCTGGCGGTGGATAGGCGCCGCCGGGAAAAATTTTGAATATTTGGATGGGTCTGTTAACAGATTTTTCCCAAAAATGATAAATTTTTTCGCTTTTGAGCTAAATTTTTTTAATGGAAAACAAATTTTGAATTTAAGGTCTATTTTTTTAACAGATTGGATGATTTATTTTCATGGGTATTTTTGGTTTAAAAATCCTATTAATCACAAAAAAAAGTTACAACCCGGGACTGAAATGGCCAAATGCCTTTGGGACTCAAATGGAAATTTTTTTTAGATACTCCAACAAATTATGATCATTTCAAAATGTCACCATTTTCAATCATTCCGTTGGCCAATTCCTTCCCAATCAATTAATTTATGCAGAAATGAATAGGGGTGGGGGAAGGGCGATGACTAACCATAGTCGAGAAATGTACATCAGCTCTTCGGCTGTCACTATTTTCAATCATTCCGTTGGCCAAATCCTGAGCATGTTTCAGGTAAAAAAAACGCAAAAAGGAGAAGCAGATGTAACAAATAGGCTTAAGCTTCGGCTTGCTTAGGCCTACGCCTAAACTAAAGCCTAAGCCTAAGTCTAAGCTGAAGCCTAAGCTTAAGCTGAAGCCTAAGCTTAAGCCTCAGCTTAAGCCTAAGCTGAAGCTAAGCAAGCTGAAGCCTTAACCTAGGCCTAAGCTGAAACGCACCTTAAACGGTTCCGCACCATTGCTCGTGAAAATGTGTGTAAATGAGAATGGCCACTTTGATTAGGAGAGCATCGATTTGGGACGCGTACTTACAACTGTGTTGGAAGAAACGCACGCAACGACTTCAATCGCTGATTGGCTGATGTAGGCCAAGCAGCAGCAACTGCAAGTCAGGCAGAGAAAGGAAAGAGTGTGCGGCAGAGAGAAAATGAAAAGAATAGTGTGTGGGAGAGAGAAAATGGGAGGAATAGTGTGTGATAGAGAGAAAATGAACGGAAACGAGTGTCGGGGAGAGAACATGAAAAGAAGAGTGTGTGGTAGAGAGAAAATGGGAGGAATAGTGTGTGATAGAGAGAAAATTGAAAGGAAAGAGTTTGCAATAGAGAGAAAATGAACGGAAACAGAGTATCTGGAGAGAAAATCAAAGGGTTGAGTGTGTGTTTCGAAGAGAGAAAAATTAAGGAAGATTTTTTTTTTGATAAATTTCTTTTTTTTTAGAATTACAAAATTGGGTTCGAGCCCCGCCCCAGGGGGACGGGTTTTTTGGCCTCACCCCCGCGAGTGTCCCTAAGAATGGCATATTCGTGGATAAAAGGAAAAATTTATATAATTTTGAATTTTTTAACCATCTTTTGACAAATTTTATGAAATAAAGTAAATTTCGCTTTTATTTCTTTAACATATTTGTGGTTTAGTGGTTAGTGCTTCAACGCTAGGTTCGATACCGGTCGACTTTTTTTTTAATTTATTTTTTTTCTGATTAATAGACAAAAACGCCCATAAGAACATTCTTGGCTTTTTACAAAATACAAAAGAAAATCAAAAATTTACCTGCAAAATCTTAATTTTTTTTTGGTGAATATCTGTAAGAAAATAGAGCTTAGATCAACAGAATGGTCAGTGGGGTGTATGGGCTTGTTTATTTGGCCAATTTGCGCTTTTTTGTCCCTTTTTTTTCTTCCACATTAAAATCAATGGCAAATGTCACTTTATCTTCTTCGCTGTCATAAAATCCTTTGTTCGGATCCATCAGATCCTTAATTAATTAATTACGTCATTTAATTGCGAAGAATTTAGTGATAAACGTATCAAATCCTCCACATTTAGTTTTGGCGCTAAAAACTTCTTTTCTTTTCGTAAAACCATCTGCTGTTTTGCTGTTTTTTTGAAACAATTCCAGTGGTTGCCGAACATTCACAGCTCCAATTCGGGTCTAAAGATGGCAAATTAAAATATTAAATTTACTTTTTGTTTTTGTACCTTTTTTCGGGGAGCACTCAAGGAAAAAGCACAAACTCTTTTCATTGCTTTCTTCCTCTATTATTTGTGCCGACATTTTCCACGGAATTCCCTTTACAAAAACAGTTTCGCTGACTCGTTCACTAAACAAAACTTCTTGCGCAAATTCCGACAATTTGTCAACTTCCATCTCAATTTTCCCGCTTGATTTATTTGGATTCGAATCGAATTTTGCCTTATTTTCTTCCGCCACAATGACATCGATGGCAAATATCACTTTGTTTTCATTTTCGTCGTAAAAACCTTTGCACGGGTCCATCACTTCCTAATTATCATTAATTAGGGTAAATACTTAATTTCGTTTTATCGGCTCACCGAAAATGCAATGAAATTTTCAAATCCCAAACCAGGATTTTTATTGTTTAAAAGGCGATCATTGAATTTCCCAGCCAAATCCTTCGCCCCATTTTTTTGAGAAACAATTCGTAAAGTGGCAGAACATTTACAACTCCAATTCGGCTTCTCTTAATACAAATTGTTCAATATTATTTTAAATATTTATTTATTTCCACCTTTTTCCGACCAAAGGAAAAGGGCCAAACATTTCTCAGTGCTTTTTTCCTTTGTCCTTATTTCTGCCAATATTTTCCACGGAAGTCCTTTTATGGACACTTCGCTTTTACTTTCTCGGGAACTTCCCACTTCCTTTCGTGCAAATTTTGAAAATTTCTTAATTTCCAATGTGATTGTCCCCCTGTTGCCCTTGGCAATGTTCCAATCAGAAATTCGGCCAGCCCATGGAAATTTCCGTGGGTAAAGCCCGGGCATATCATGGAGATCGGGGTGGCAATGGAACTGATAAACGCCTACAAATTCATCATTTGTCAAAACGCCAGAAGAAACTGCAAAACAAAGAGAAATTCTCGATATATGACGAATTGTTTTCTACCGATTTGCTTGACAAATGCATCTGATGGGATGAGAGGGAATCGAATTTTAAAAAGTGCCAAGCCAAGCAATCACGTCGATTCTCAGCGGAACATTCGATGGCATTTTGACGGCACTTTTCGTCGGCCCAACGGAGTGCCTAAAGAAAAAACGAATCAATTAAAAAACCACAAAATTCAAAGTTTAAATTACAGCTTTCCAAAGTTCAAACTCATTGCTGATCACTAATTGATCACGTTCGAATATTTCACATAACAAATTCTGATCAATTTGCAAGAATTCTTCAGATTCGAACAATTCGCCCGCATTTTGACAGCGAGCCTGGGCAAAGGCCAGGAAAACATTGGACAGCTTTGAAATTGGAATACCCAAGCACGGAGTGAACAACCGATCAATGCCATACTTTTTGGCTGAAAAGCAAATTAAAACATAGGAATGAATCGTGAATGGAATTTGAATATTTTAAAAATTGCGCATAAAATATGCCCTAAAAACTAGAGCCCGGGCACCCGCCGGGCTTTTGCCGGGCCGCCCGGGCCCGTTTTTTTTTTTTGGAAAAAACGGGCCCGGGACGCCCGGTAAAACGGGGCTTTTTTTGACCGGGTCGCCCGGGCCCGGTAAATTCTCAAAACCCGAGCCCGGGCCCGGTCAAATTGACCGGGCTAAAACGGGCTTACATTTCGCCAGCGAAACTGCCCAAAATTTGAAAAAAGCGTCGTTTTGTGGAAAAACATTATTGTTTTTTCTCAAAAATTAGCTCAAAATTTCAAAATTTGGTCATTTTGGTGTAAATCTGTTAACAAATCACACACAAATTTAAAAAATTTTCCCCGGCGGCGCCTATCGGCACCGCCGGACCCCCCCCCCCCCCCTTTGTACCGCAATTTTTTTTTTGAAAAAATGCGCCATTAAAAAAGTTTTTTGAAAAGCAAAAAAGGTCCATTTATATGGCTTGATATATTCTAAGCTAAAATAAGAAAATAAGATTTTTTTTGAATTTTATTAATTAAACTTCCAAAAAATTTTGAAAAAAGCCCGGGCCCGGCGGGTGCCCGGCCAAAATTTTGGACCGGGCCCGGGACGCCCGGTAAAACGGGCTTTTTTTGACCGGGCGGCCCGGGCCCGGCCAATTGTCGAAGCCCGAGCCCGGGCCCGGTCCAGGCATTTTCAAAATTCCGGGCTCTACTAAAAAGCCCTAAATATGCCCTAAAAATTCGAAAAATGTCAAAAATTCTGTAAAAAATTCATAATTGACTTTAAAAGACAAAAACAATGGCTAAGGAGAGTTTTTTAGACAATTGCAAAAATTTTGATTTTCAAAGTTTATATATGCAATAACGAATATATTAAATTTTTATTATATGCTAAAACAAAATTTCATTTTTATATCAACAATTCTTTTTTCAAAAATTCTTACAAAAAGTTCAATAACATGCACTAAAAAATCTTCACTACATCAAAAAAAATTTTTTTAACGTAGAAACTCTATTTTTGAACCCCTTTCTTCATAACATATACTCAGAAAAAAATGCAAAATCATATGCATGTACAACTTCGAACCCTAGGGAGATAGGACAAAAATCTTGCCGCAGAAATTTAAAAAAATTTTCAGTGATTCTTAAAATTTTATGATGAATTAGTTTTTTCGAAAAAATTCCAAAATAAAATTCAAAAAATTTTTACTTTAAAATTTTTTATAAAAATTTTTTCGAGATTTTTGTTTGAAAAAAAAAAGTTTGAATTCTGTGGAGAAATTTTTTCAAAAAATTTGCGATTTTATGCTCAATTACACTCCCTTGTGATGAAAATATTTATTAAATTAATCGCGCAAAATAAACTTAATTTAATTTTCACCCGCGCAAAGCGGTGCTAGGTCGTTCCACAAAAAAGCTCAGTGCGGGCGTTCCATAAAAAGCTCAGTGATTGATAAATTAATTAAATATATTTAATAATTCAATTCACCAAATCACGGTGCCGTACGCTTAACCCTAATGTACGGCGGGTCTGAAGTCATTTTCAATTTTTTTTCATTTTTCAATTTTTCGCATCACTTCTGGCCAATTTTCTCCATTTGTAGTAGGCACAGACGGACGCCATTGATACCATTTTGTAGAGCTCATCGAGCTGTACAAAAAAGCCCTGGTACCGGCACGCTTAACTTGGGTTGGCCATCGACAAAGGTCGGGGGCAAGTCTGAGGGCCCTCCGGCAGAGGTGCCCGATCCCTGACAGGCTCCAAGCGAATGGATCAAGAACCGGACCCGGCCTGGGAGATAGCCCTTTAAAAAACGAACAAAAAATGGTTCTTAACCTGGCTGGTCCGGGTTCCGGATCAGGCACTTTTGGTGCCTCGAAAGGGGTGCGATAGGCTTCCGGAAAATGGCCAATCAATCATTGAGCTTTTTGTGGAACGCCCACACTGACCTTTTTTGTGGAACGACTCACCACGGCGCAAAGCACGGCCATGGCATTTTCTCCGTCCAATTCACTCAAATCGTCCGAGTAAATAAAGCTGAGCATCACTCTGAACGCCGTCGGCTCAACGTCGGGCACTTCCACGGCACTTTCGGCAGAGGCTTAATTTTTTTTTTTAATTATCAAAAATATTTTCTTTTTTTCTCACCATTTTCTATTTTTTCTTTCAGTGAGTCAAAACGGAACATTGCTTCAAAAACATCGGAAGCGTGCTTAAAAATGAGTTTGTGAGCTGGCAGAAGCTTAACAAATATAATTTAAAATAAAGTGAAAATAAAATCAAAAACTCGCCTCTTTTTTGTCTCCGTCCCCCGCCAAAAAGTGAATGTCCGCGTCCTCACCAGAGCTCAACAATTCGGGTTTTGATCATCCAAACTCTCTTTCCAACAATATGCATGAGATTTACAAGCACATAACCGGAAAAACTCGTGAAATCCAAGGAGGCATAAAATTTTATCAAATGCAATGAAAAATGATTAATTTTTCTTCAAAATGTTTGTGTTTTTCGCCTACATGGATTCTTTTTCAATATTTTTTAATTTCTGCTTATTATTTTTCTCATTATTTTTAATATTTTCACAACTTTTTTTTCGGCGCATTTTTTCCCAAAAAAATTTGGTGACAAAGAGGGGTCGGCGGCGCCGATAGACGCCATCGGGAAATATTTTTGATTTTTAATGAATTTCATTTTGGGCCAATTTTTCTTAAGGAAATAGGAGTTTTGGGGTCCAGCGGTGCCGATAGGCGAAGCAGACGGAAAAAATTCGAAATTTTGACCATTGTTAATAGATTTTCACAAAAAAATTGCCAATTTTGCGATTTTCTGCCAATTTTTAGGGATTTTTAATGAATTTTTGTAAAAAATTTTAATATTTTTTTCTAATGCCGATTTCCAAGGACATCCTTGGAAGAAAGGACGCCTTCAATTTTCCAAGAACAGGAGGCCAAATCCAAGGACGAATCCCAGCCCTGGTCTAATTGTAAGTAAATATGGAAATGGAAATAGGGAAAATTTTTTTTTGCAAGAAAGTGAATTTAGTAGTTTATGTACGTAAAATATTTTTTCAAAATAAAGAACATCTTGCAAAAGCATTGCACTAAAATTCATGAAAAAAATCAATTTTCTCCAAATGTTATAGTTTAATTATGTAAATGTTTTGATGGGAGGGGCGCGTCGGAGACGAATCGGGCGGGGTCAGCTCGACGGAAAATAGTAAATGGACACCCATGGAAAATAGAGGCAGAAAGAAGTAAATGGACTCGAGGACAGTGAGAATAGTTGGGCATTTCCCTTTTGTGCGATACCCCAAAAGAAGGTACAAATTAACTGTTAATTAATGCCAATGATAGGAAACGACGAAAACTTAAATGGACTTCCATTTACCTAAATGTGTGGCACAAATAAATCCGAAAAATAGAAGCATTGGACAGAAATGTTTGGGCATTACTTTTGTGCATAATTAAATGCTGCAAAAGCTGAGACAAAGTGAAATTTGCCATTTTTGTCACTGTGAAAGAGCAATTTACACTTGAAATTTGAATGGGCGCAAATTTTGGAGAATTGCACAAAAATTTTATCATCAGAGAATTAAAAATATATTAAAGAATAACTGAAAACTTTGGAATTCGTATTTATCAAAAAAAAAATCCACAAAATTAACTGATTTTGTTAAATAAATTTTTAAAATATTGAGCAAAATTTTCTGACGGAATTAATTGCTATGAAATATATTGAGAAATTGTAAAAATTTATTTAAAAAAATGTCCAAATATTTCTAGTGTCGTTTATTTCTTTTTCTTTTTAATTCTACCAATATGTTCCATGAAAATTAGCATCTGAGAATCCCAAGTAGTTGGTCGATTTATTGTCAAAACGTTGTGATCAAAGTCACTTTTCGATAATAACCGAATCCAATTACAGTATGTTTGTTCGTTTTTTTCTTATGGTTTTGGTTTTTTTGAGATTTCATCCATCAAATTTTTAAGAATTTTAATTAAATAATGTCGTGTATCACTGACGCATTTTCCGGGAGCCCTTAAGGCATGTTCTCATCTCTTTTTATTGCGTTTTTGCCTGAAAGATGGAATAGGGGTCGTTCTGCTGGCTGCAAATTTAAGTTTGTGGATCTCGCTGCGGGAGTGGAACTCCATTTTTTTAGGTGACGGGTTCTCACGGGAGTAATTCCGCATTTTCCAAAAGTGTGGGATTGCGGACGGGACCCCGTAAAATCTCGCGCCTTAAAAATGTGAAAAAAATTTTTTTCCCTTTCGATGGTTAGGATCTCCCTCCTTTATGGTAATTTGAAAATATAAAACTGCTGTCTATGCAATGTTTTGTCATCAAATGTGTATTTACAAATATTATTGACCTAAAAGCAAGTAAAATTCGGTTTGGTCCTCTGTCTAAAAAGTTTTCATTAAAATCGGTACTCAAGAATTAAATCAGAAAGTAAACAATTAAGTGTAAAAAATAAACAGGATAATTCAATGACGAGATCAGAACATTGGGTATTTATGATTTGTCCTCCGTTTTTGCTTCTTTCACTATGACATCAATGGCTAATGTCACTTTGTCCTCGCTTTTGTCGTAAAAGCCTTTGCTCGTGTTCATCAGTTCCTTAATTGATCATAATTGGGCCAATTAAGGGAAAGTTTAATTGTCACTCACAGCAAATGAAATGAAACAATATCGCCAGCCGTTGTTCTCTTTATTGTCAAAAACATGGTCATCAAATTTCTTTGGGAATTCGGCACACTGCTCTCTCGAGAGACAATTCGAAAAATTGCTGAACATTTGCAATTCCAATTTTCTGCTCAATGTAAAATTAATCAATTGTTGTTAATCTATATTTAATTGCACCTTCTTTTGGAGCATCACACCAAAGGTAAAAGCAAAAGAATTTCTCATTGTCAGTGCTTTCATTGTTCTTTTCGATCTGTGCCTTTATTTTCCATGGCAATCCGTTGATGTGCACAGTTTTGCTTTTACGTTCACTCAAAAAGACTTCTCGCGAAAAGTCCGACACTTTTTCAATGTCCATAAAAAGTGTCCCTTTCGATTTGTTGTGATCCAAAATTAATTTGTCCATTTTTGGTTCATCAACGGTTATTACATCGGTGGCCAATGTCACTTTGTCCTCTTCTCCGTTGTAAAAGCCTTTGCTCGGGTCCATCAAATCCTTAATTTTAATTAATTTTTTGTGAGCAGTTAAGTCGATTAATTCAAATGTTGAGCAATTAGTTCTTGTTTATTTTGGCACTAACCGCAAATGAAATGAAATTTTCGAATCCCCAGTTGGTCAATTTGTTGTTAAAAACGCGGTCACAGAATAGACCAATCGAATTCTTCGCCCTATTTTTTTGCGAGACAATTCGACAAGTTGCCGAACGAACGCAGCATCGCCAAAGCGAATCTTAATGGAAATTAATAATTGATGTTAATTAGTATTAATTAACAGTTAATTCGCACCTTTTTTTGGCGCATTGCACAAAAGGTAAAAGTCCAAATATTTCTTATTGTCAGTGCTTTCCGTCTTTGTTTTTATTTGTGCCCATATTTTCCATGGAAGTCCATTTATATACACTTTTTCGCTGTACCGACTGCTCCCAACTTCCTCTCGTGCAAATTCGGACACTTTTTCAATGTCCATCAAAAGTGTGCCCTTTTTCCGATCAGAAATTCGTCCATTAGTCGGAAATTGCATTGGGAAAAGTCCGTCGGAAATCCCATGACAATTTGGGAGGGCATGGAACTGATAAACGGCGATCACTTCATCTTTTGATAACACATCAGATGGCACTGAAAAAACAGGAAAATCAATGTGTTAAAATAATGAAAAAGTATAAAAATCCTTGTAAACATTCAAAATATAATTATTTTTTTTAAATGGGCAGTTTGTCAGTTACGGTGACTTAATTATTTATTTACCAACTTGCATCTCAAAAATAAATTGAAAATTAAAAATTTGTCAGCTGGTCGAAATGAGTTTAAAAATTACGACTTTAATTATTTACCAATTTTCTTCGTAAATTCTTCTTTTGAGATAAGTGGAAAACGAATTTTGAAAAGCGCAGGACCGAGCATGGCACGGCGATTCTCTGCTGAACATTTTTTGGCATTTTCACAGCATTTGGCGTCAGCCCAACGAAGTGCCGAAAAAACAATAAAATTTAATAATAATTAAATAATAAGTTAAATTAATATTAATAAATTTCTATCTTCTGAAATTTACAGCTTTCCAAATTGAAATTTCGCCACTGATTTGAAATTCGTCACGTTCAAAAATTTTGCACCAAATGTTTTGGTCAATTTGCAAAAATTCCTCCGATGTGATCAAAGTGTCGGCATTTTCATCAATGTAAAATAAACAATGGTAGGCAAAATTCTAAATTCGAAGAAATTAAACAAAATGAATCAAAAAATTCGCTCAAAACAATTTGTATTAAGGATCTTTTGTTGATTCAAAAAATAAGCGGAAAAAGCGGCTTAAAAAGAAGAAATTTTTGATTCTTTCGGCATTTTTAAATTTGTCCTATCAAACCACCTCCAAGTCGAAAATGAGAGCTTGGGCATAAGCCAAGAAAACATTGCGTAGTGATGAAACAGGAACTTGCAAAGATAAGTCGACCAAGCCAGGGATGTTGTACTTTTTGGCTAATTAAAATTTAATTAATAAATCAAATTAAAAAATAAATACACCAGCGTAAAACACGGCCATTGCGTTGTCTCCGTTCAATTCACTCAAATCGTCCGCGTAAATGAAACTCAGCATCACTTTAAACGCTGCCGCTTCGACATCGGTGACCTCCACGGGGCAATTAGCAGAGGCTAATTGAATTAATTAAAGTAATTATTATGATACAAGAAGTCTAATTATATTATAACAATTAATATTTTTTACCAAATTCCGCGTTTTCATTTTTGGCGTCAAAGCGGAACATTGCCGCAAATACTTCGGAAGCATGCTTTAATATCAGTTTATGGGCTGGCAAAAGCTGAAGGAAGAGGAATAAAATAAAACAAACAATCAAATAAAAAACGAATAAATTCACTAAATTTCCAAAATTTTTAATTAAATTAATTAAATTTAATTTTTGTTAATTTAAAAACTTGCCTCTTTTCCGTCTCCGTCCCCCACCAAAAAATAAACATCCGCGTCCTCACCCGTGCTCAGCAAATGCTTCATCCGATCAACCATTGGTTTGGACATTATAATGAATTATAAAATTTTAATTAAATTAAGTAAAATAAATCATTCAAAAATGCTAAAAAAATAAATACAATGGCACAAAACCGGATAAATACTTATGGTTCTATAAGATCAGCAGCAGGCATATCCAAATCCATAAACAACGAATGAGTGAATGGTGAATGAAGGCCTAATATTGGGGAAAGATTTTAAAATCGCAATAATTTATATATATTTTTTATTTTGAATATGTAAAAATTATTTAAAAATAAAGGGATGGATTTGAGCATTTTTAGAAAATTAATGTAATTTTTCAAATGATTGGAACGCTTCATTAGTTAATTTTAATGAAAATTTGGAATTGAAAATTGTAAATCGAAATTCTGAGAAACAAAATGCAATTTTTACCCATCATCTTCCATCCAAGCTCAATCAAAACAAATTTTATGCAAATGTGGTAATTGTGTCAGAAAAAGAATGTAATGTTTTGCCCCTTCCCCCTTTCCGCATTTTCCCCTTTTTCATCGCTTTGTCCCCGGGTAAAAAAAGTTGATCCAAATAAGTAAATATAAACAAATATGTTTTTCAACAAAACTGAGAAAATGCTGTGTACAGTGTATACGTTGAATAAATTATGTTTAATTTTAATATAATAAATAGATAATTTATAATTTTGGATTAGAAAATTAATTTGATGGGTCAGCGTTTCGTTCGTTAAATTTTTTATAAATAAAAACTGAATAGTAAATGAGGGAATCATCATAACAAAAGGAAATAAATTCATATGTATGATTAAGATTAGAAAAAAAAAACAAATATAGATTCAAGAGAGAAAAGATGACAGAGAATAAAATAAGAAAATAAATAAGGATATTTAAAAAATTGATTCAAAAGTTACAATTTTTTTTCGATAAAAATGTACATTTCTTTTTTGTATCTCTTATTGATGGTGGTTGAATCAGTGGCCAAATTTACAAATTTGCGATTGGGGTTAAGCCATGCAAATCGATGCCTTTTTTTGCTTAGGAGCCTTCTTTTTTTGCGTCTAATTTCTGTGGTGGGAGAGGGGGTGTTGGCGGTGTCAAGAAAAAATTAGAAAATTTGAGTGAAATTTATTAACAGTTTTCTTCCAAAAATGATCAAAGTTTGATAAAAAAAATTTAAAATACATAAAATTTTGACCTAAAAATTCAAAATTTATAATAATTTAAGAAATCAGAATAAAGTTGTGTGACTACTCCAAAATTTGAATCTTTATGAAAATCAGAACAGGTTCGACCGCTGAATTTACCCTGACCAGCAGGGACTCAAATTTCAGGATTCTTGATTAGGCTCTGTACCGTTCATCAGGATAATTAGAATTTTAATTAGAACAAATAATTTAAGTGTATTTAAAACTGCAGTAATAATATAATCATTTCTTGTCAAAAATTATAAAATCTGCTGCATGTGAGAATGAACTGAACTGGAACAGACGCAGAGAATAAATTTGGAAAATGAATACTGTAGAAATTTTGGTTTATGTTAAAAGTCTTTAAGTTTCACGGATCACATGATATTCATTTCTTACCGATTTAAAATCCCTAACCCAAATTCGACAAAACTCAAAAAATTGATTTTTTCGAATTTGATTTTTTATTCAAATTAAGTTAGCGATTTCGGAGAATTTTTTAAATAGGTATTAATTAGATTCTTGATCAAGACCCCGAAATCACGTTGAAATTGTTTTTAGTTCTAATTTTATTTACAATTTAAATAATTATATTAGGATTTTGTTCAACGATATTTTAAACATGATAAAAATGCGGATGATTTGATCGAATCGGACAAATTTTTGCAAATTGACCAAGGATTGTTGTGTGAAGTTGGAATATCACCCACCTATTGCAAGTCAGTGGCGAAATTTCAATTGGGAATATAGTAAATTGCAGAATATACAAATGCTATAAAAAAGCAAAAAAAAAAAAAAAAAAAATTGTTCAGCAAAGAATCCCCGTCAAATACTCAGTCCGGCACTGTTCAAAATGCGTTTCCACTCATCTCAAAAGAATTTAAAATAAAATTGGTAAAATAAATAAAATCGTAATTTTAAATTTGTCATTTCTATCTTCTGTTTCTGATGAATATAATCGTCGTTTTATTTTTGATTAGTTAAAATATTTTTTATTTGTTTGTTCCTTTTTTACAGTTTTAACCGAAATGTTATAAAAGGTGCTATGACGAAGTACGAAAAGTGCAAGTGATCAAATTAAATGATAAATAATTATTTTAAAAATATAAGTAAAATAATTTAGTAATAAAAATAAGAAGCACTCATAACTTTTGGCTATAAAAGCGGATTTCGATCGGTGGATTTTCTCTTTCTTTTTCAGAAATTTAATTTGCTCTCTTCGCAACGCTGCATACGAGATTATGCTGGAAATAATCGTTTTACAATTTTTGGAATTAAAATTAACGAAAATGTGAAAATTATTTGCTATTTTTGGTTTTAAATAATGGAAATCGTTGTTCACCATTCACGTCCAAAATAATGTCTCATCATTTCTTCGTCGAGAAAAAAGGCAAGACTTAGTTAACTCGAATTACTTTTCAAAAGATCTTCATTTTGTCTATAAATGTATGCCAAACCATCTATTTGTATTTTACGGTGCATGACTTGACAAAAAAGGAATAAACAAAGTTTAATTGGCGCTTCTTGACCAAATGCTGTTTGGACTCTATTTTTACTAAATTAGAAATCCTTTTTCTACTTTCTTCAAATCCATTAAAAGAATAACGGTATTGAATTGTCCAAATGATTGCATAAAACAGTAAAAGCTAGCCCATTTGTGTTGGAATTACGATTTTCCATTTAAATATATGCTGAATGTACAGAAACACCGCCAACCAACAGATTTATAGTGTACTACTAACTAGAGATCGGCGCGGGACGGGATCCCGCGCGGGATTTTGCGGGATCCCAGTCCGCAATCCCGCATTTTTTGGAAAATGCGGGATTTGCGTGATTAATCCCGCGGGATCCCGTCCGGCAAAGAATTTTGAGTTCCAATCCCGCAGCGGGATCCGCAAATTTGATTTTTTGTGGGGGATTCTGCGGGATTTTATTGGATTTTTAAAAAAAAATTTTATGGATAAAATGCCAAATATGTTTGAATTAATTATATATGTAATAAATTTAATAAAAATAAATCAATTTCATCAAAAATGGCCTGGTCCTTGATTAAAAATTGAATGTTATTAATGTAAATAAATATTCCTGAATCCCTAATAATTAAATTGAATGAAGACTTAATTTAAATTCAATGCCATTTATTTGCAAGCATTATTCAAATGTTTTGCTAATTTTTTTTTTGCATTTTTTTCTTTTTCCTGCAGTTTTTCTTTGCTTTTATTTTTTAATTTGTCATATAATTTCTCGAATCGCTTTAATATTTCTTGTTTTTCCTCATCCGTTTATTTATTGGTCATCATTCCAAATTCTCTTTTCCATTTATAAATTTTCTTAGACTATTTTTGCCTATTCATTTGGCTGCGGGAGTAGAAAACCCCAATTTTTGTGCGCGATGTGATCCTACCGGATTAATCTCACAATTTCCAAAAATGCCAGATTTTGGACTTAAATAAGAATCATTTTTAGTTCAATTCATATTGTTAGAAAAAATGGTACAATTCAATTAATCAATTCTTTTATTAAATCTTAGCCTATTTTTTAGGTCATCATTTTGCCGTATTTTTTATTTGTGCCCTCCCCCAAAAGCAGGGCTCCCAGATCAAAATTTTTAAAAGCCTCATTTGGCAGGCAAAAAAGCCTCATTTTGGGTCAAAAAGCCTCATTTCGGGGAATAAGGGGCCGGCGTTGCCGATAGGCGCCGCCGGGAAAATTTTTGTGATTTTTAATACGATTTGTTAAAAGATGGAGAAAAATTTTATAAAATTTTTTTAATATTATCTCAAGAGGAGACTTAAAGATAACATAATTATCATTATCTTATGTATCTTTATTAAGCAAACATTTCAGTTTTTTATGTCCAAATCAGTGATTGATGGTATAAAGTTGAAGCTGCGCACGGGAGAGTACGCGGATGTTCACTTTTTGGTGGGGGATGGAGACGCAAAAGAAGCAAGTAATTTTTGTTATTACTTAAGTTAATTTTTAAGTGTATTTTTTTGTAAAAATTATGAATATCATATTAATTTATTTCAAAAAATTTTATATTATTTATTTTTTATGTTTATCTTTTTAAGCTTCTCTCAGCCCATAAACTAATTTTGAACTTAGCTTCCGACGTATTTGAGGCAATGTTCCGTTTTGACGCCAACAAAAAACAAGGCGAAAACAGTAAAGAAATATATCTAATAAAATACATGACTTTTATTTATTAATTGATTCATTAGCCTCCTCTAATCACAATAATTAATTTTCAATTAGCCTCCGCTAATTGCCCTGTGGTGGAGGTCCCCGACGTTGAAGCAACAGCGTTCAAAGTGATGTTGAACTTCATTTACACGGAAAATTTGAGCGAATTGAACGGAGACAATGCAATGGCAGTGCTTTACACCGGTGAATTTACTTTTTTGAAATAAAATTTATTAATTAATGAATCTTTTTTAATTAGCCAAAAAGTACAATATCCCTCATTTGGTCTGCGCATCTTTGCAAATTCCTTTCTCTGAATTGCGCAATGTTTTCTTTGCTTATGCCCACGCCCGCCTTTTCGACTTGGAGGTGGGAAGGACAATTTTGAATTTTAAGAAAAGATTTTTTAAATTTAAGTTAATCAAAAAATAGTGAGGATTTAAAGGGCCAAAAAATCCAAAATAATGGCTTTACTTTTCTTATATTGCATTCTTTTCTTTGAAATAAATTAAAACTGAGGCAGATATTTATTCATTAATGAAATTAAAAATGAGATACATTTACAACCTTTAAAAGTCTAATTCTAAATAATTTTATAGTACAATCATAATTTTCAAATTTTAGGATTATGCAAATAATTGTTTGTCTTACATTGACAAAAAGACATTTTAATCAAATCGGAGGGATTTTTACAACTTGACCAAAATTTATTATGTGAAATTTTGGTACGAGACGAATTGCAAATCCGTGAAGAAATTTCAATGTGGAATGCAGTAATTTTTTTTAGATTTAAAATGTTGCAAATTTATTTGAAATTTTTTTTTATTTAATTATAATTTATTTTTCGGCACTCCGTTGGGCTGACTCTAAATGCCGTGAAAATGGCATTGAATGTTCCGCAGAGAATCGTCGTCAAATGCTTGGCCCGGCATTGTTCAAAATTCGTTTTCCGCTCTTCTCAAATGAAGAATTTTCTGAAAAAATTGTTAAAAAATAATATTTGTTTTAAGTCCGAATCTTTTTCTGACTATTTTAAAATTATTATATTCACAGTCTTTTCCGTCTATACAGTTCCATTCGGCATTTTAACAGCAGATGAAGTGGTCGGCTTTGTACCATAACCATCCAAATTTTTGTGGGATTTCCGATGGCTTACTGTACCCACTGCAATTTCCAAGGCACCAGCGAATTTGGACATTTGGAAAATTATTTATGGACATTGAAAAAGTGTCGGAGTTTGCACGAGAGGAGGTTTAGAGCAGGCGATACAGCGAAAAAGTGTACATAAATGGACTTCCGTGGAGAATAAGGGCACAGATAAAAACGAAAAGCGGAAGCACTAACAACAAGAAATGCTTGTGGTTTTACCTTTTATGTGATGCTCCAAATGAAGGTGCAATTAAATGATAATTAATGTTAATTAACACCCATTAAGATTCGAATTGGCGCTGCTGCGTTCGTTAGGCAACTTTTCGAATTGTCTCTCAAAAGAATAGGGCGGAGATTCTCACTGGGACACTTTGTGACAAAAGAGGACAAACTGACATTGGCTGTGACAAAAGAAGACAAACTGACATTGGCCACGATATAACAATGAAAAGGAAATATAATTTTGGACCAAAGCAAATAAGAAGGGGCATTTTTTATGGACATTAAAAAAATGTCGGAATTTGGAAGAGAAATCATTGGAAGTGAACGTAAAAGTGAAACAGTCACTTATATAAAGGGAATGCCATGGAAAATATGGGCACACATTATAAAGAAAAAGGAAAGCACTGACAATGAGAAATGGTTGGGCATTATTCACCTGTTATGTGATGCTCCAGAAAAAGGTGCAAATTAATATAATTTACAATGATAAAAATGATTCATTGCCATTGAGTATAAAATTGGAATTGCAAATGTTCAGCAATTTTTCGAATTGTCTCTCGAGAGAGCAGTGTGCCGAATTCCCAAATAAATTTGATGACCATGTTTTTGACAATAAAGAGAACAACGGCTGGCGATATTGTTTCATTTCATTTGCTGTGAGTGACAATTAAACTTTTCCTTAAATGACCCAATTATGGACAATTAAGGAACTGATGGATCCGAGCAAAGGCTTTTACGACAAAAGCGAGGACAAAGTGACATTGGCCATTGATGTCACAGTGAAAGAAGCAAAAACGGAGAACAAACAAAATTAAGCAAGAAAAGGATATTTCGAAAATATTATTTTTTTTTTATCCTTTTGCGTATTCAAATCACTATAACATATTTTATGACGGGTCCGGGTTTTTGTCAAGGCCGAGTTCGGGCCTAGTTTTTTAAGCGGGTCTTGAATATCGATTGTAAAATGCATTAAAAAATTTCCAAGGCTGCGCCTATCGCTACCGCCGAACTCTATTTTAGTTTGACAAAATCTTTGCAATTTATGCCAAAGGGAATTGAATCGAGGCGATACAGCAACTAAAGGAATGTAATTTATTTAAATTTTTAGTCAATAAAAAGGGTTTTTAATTATTTATATTACTTTAAACTTTAATTAAGGTAATTTAATTGTTTTTTTTTGAGTTTTTTAAAATAAGTTTTTACTTTCTTTTTTTATTTTTCTAATTTAATTTTTTGTAATTTATGGTTTTTATATAAAAAGTGCTTTTTTCATTTTTTTTTTTAGTTTTTTAATATACTTTTTAGGTAAAAAAAAATATTATTTTTTTCCTTGAGACAAACAATAATTCATAAAAATTAATTTATTTTAAAGATTTTTTGTAGCTAATTCAAATCCAACCCCGCCCCCGTCCCGGGGGCGAGACATTTGCTCACCCCCGCCCTCGCGACTCTGACCCCCGCCAACCCCCGCTTTCGCTAAAAGCCACCCCCGCCTACGGGGTTTGAACCCTAATATTTTCATACAACATTTGGTAATACTGCAGAATTGCGGTCCCGACGAAAAATAAATTTAAAAATTTTATTGATTTTGATCAAAAAAGCAAATGGAGAAGAGGCCAGCGGTGCCGATAGGCGCCGCCGAGAAAAATTTGTGAAAATTTTGCTTGTTTATTAGCAAACTTTGCCAAAAAATGAGCAAATTTCTCTATAAAAACAATATGTAATTCGTAAATTTCCAGTTTTATCCAGTGTAAATTTTTCACGGAATAACCGTGAACTGGTACCGTTAATCGTGACCGTGACTGTGAGTGAAAAAATCCGTGAAATTCACGGTAACCGTGTTTCAGATCCCAGATACGCAGAGATTCTGCGGCAGGATTTCAGATTCTTGATCAGTAGGGTTAGGAATAATTAGGGCTGCAATTTATAGTTTTTTCACTTTTTCTAATTTTTTTATTTTTAGTAAGTAAGAAACTATAAAGTTTTTGAAAAAAAAACTTTTCAACCTTTTTGGGTAAAATTTTACGATTTTACATCCCTAAAATTGAAAGATTTTAGAAACTATTTTCCCATTTTAGCAACTGTTTTGGGGTTTTTTAGAAACTAAAAATTGATTATTTTGGCAGTTTTAGCAACTATAAATTGCAGCCCTAGGAATAATATTTATTTGATCACGGCATAATAAATTACCTCAAAAAACTATTTTTTGGAAAATTTTGGAGAAAAGATTTTCTATTCAAAACAACTTCCTCCTGGCGCGAAAACGGCAGCGCGAAAATGACCACGGCACCCAAATTTTCACATTTTACAAATGCCTTTCAATTCTTGCTACGTTGAGCGATCATTTGCTGATTACAAAAATCCTTTCCTAGTGTGAGCTTTACCTCGGAATCGTTTGAAACATTTTTCAACTGCATCAGTGATTATCTAATTTGCACTTTTGTGTAAATTTTTTCCAAAAAAAATACTAGAAGCCGGAAATTACAATTTGCGGGTCCTGCTGCAGGATTATTCAGAAAATATTTTGCCTTTTGTCTTTAAAATTTTGAAAAAATCAACGCGGATCACTCGGGATTTCGCACAAAAAAAACCAAGTCAGATCCTGCCGCTGGAATTTTCACCACTATTTTTGCCACTTTTTAGTTAATTTTTGAGATTTTTCGCACTAAAAACCCTCACCCTAATAAATAATGTAAAAAGTATGTCTTTTTGAAAATTAAAACAAAGTTAACCCCATTGGTTTGCAAAATATTGAAAATATTTTTCTGTGAGTTTTCGTGGTCGCAGCTAATCACGTTTTGAAACCGATTGATCAATTCCGAATTACTAACTAGAACTCGCAAGATTTCAAATTTGAAAGTTAGCTGTTTTACTTTATACCGACTGAGTTCAGAGTTCTGAATTAGCCAAAATATAATTTGTATCCGTACTTATATATCAGTGAACTACAATAACTCAAATTATTATTTTTCAATCAATTTCCTGTGTTGCCTTCATTCCACAATGGTAAGCGAAGCCCATAGATGAACGTTTGGAGAAAGAGGGAGGGGAGGGAAAGAGCGCCACCAAATTTCATACGAAGACCCAAAATTTTTTCCATTGTTTTTCAGAATAGCCTTTTTGTTGCGGTGAGCATTTACAAAAAGAATGAGTCCGGCGGCGCCGATAAGCATCGCGGGGAAAGTCGGGATTATTAACATATTTCTAAAAAACTTGGGCAATTTTGAAATTTTTTGAAAAAAGAATATTTCACAATGTAAAATGCGTTAATAGAGGAATGACCCCTTACCACCAAAAATAAGTTAAAACCCATCATATCGTTACAATAATTTGCAGGTCAAAGGAAGGCGTGACGGTGCACAGGCGAGGAAAGTGCGAACGGATCGTGAAAGCGCATTTGAAGCAAGTGTAAACCGTGGCGAGATGAACACAAGGCACTCCGTGGGACGAATTTCTGTGCACGAGGCGTCACATGCTCTCGCGGCATGGTTGGACCCAGCACACTCCGATAAAGTGAAATCAGTAAGTAATACATGCCATTGATTGGGTTAAACTATAAATTAATTCAAAATGAAATTTAGGGATGGAAATTTAAGTCAATGGTCTTTTTCACTGACTTTAAAATGACTTAAAAAGTGTTCTATGCTTTGTTTGAAGCTTCTATTATGCATTTTTGTGACTTAATTTTTTTATGCTTTTTTTTTCGTAATTAAAACATGAGAAAAAAATCTATTTGAAAATTTTAGAAATCCGGTACTTGTGCAGTTTACAGGAGCAATTTCACATAGATTTTCAGATACAATAAATGGGTTTAAGAAATTAATGAAAATAAGTTTTAAGGGGTTTTCGAGGTCGCTGATCACGAATCCGGGCTCAGACTAGCGCTACCGTTCGCTACATGATTTATTGACTTCTGAAAATGTATGTGAATTGCTCCTGTAAGCTGCATAATTACCAAAAATCATATAAAAAAAAGTGTCTAACAAAAAGTCGAAATTCAAACTTTTATGTTCGTATCTGTACCAGGACTGCAATTAAATTAAGCTTTTTTGGTCAATTTAGGAACAAAAATAAGAATTGCAAATTTTTGAGTTTTCGGCTTTTTGTTAGAATTCGGGTCCGGGATTCGAAATTGGCCAAAATGAATGTCAGATTGATCAGCGACCATGAAAACCCCTCAAAACATGTTTCCACGATTTTTCAGAACAAAAAATTTCTTCAAAAAAGGGGGAGTAACCATCTATAGCAGGGGTGAGACCAAGTCAGACCCCTGATCTATAGCAGGGATGGGATTCCAAGGCCCCAAAAATTTTCGGAAATTTTGGTGTCACCCCAACGGAGTGCCAAAAAACACACACAAAATTTAATGGGAATTAAATAAAAAGAATCATTAACATTAATCAATTCCTAATTTCTGAAATTACTGCATTCCAAATTGTGGTTTCTCCACTGATTTGCAATTCGCACGTTCCAAAATTTCACACAACAATCTTTGGTCAATTTTCAAAAATCCCTCCGATAAGAGAAAAGTGTCCGCATTTTCGTCAATGTAAGCAAAACAGCGTTGAACAAAATCCTAATACAATATTTAAAAATTGTAATAAATGAATGCATTTCCCCACTTTCAGCAGGTAATTAAAGCGAGCGATGGAAAGCGCAGCGAAAACATTGGACAAATTGGAATAGGAAAATCGGCGAACGCTTTGACCAATCCGATGACATTGAATTTTAATGCTAATTTAAAATTTAATTAAACCAAATTAAACTTTAATTATTCACCTGCATAAAGCACTTCTGCTGCATTTTTCCCATTCAATTCTCGCAAATCGTCCGAATAAATTAAACGCAACATCACTTTGAATGCTTCAGCATCGAAGTCAGGGATCAGCACAGCAGCAGGACTATCATTTTCGGCAGAAGCTAAATTTATTTAGAATTTAAAGTGAATTAAAAATTGCATTTTTTGATTTTGACGAATTCTTAATTTATTTCCAAACACTTTTTTCTTGCATATAGCTTATTTCCAAAAGTTTCCTGAATTTTTAATGAGTGATTTGCTTTTCAAAAATTTTATTGGGTTTTGAAAAAGTATGTACTTTCCTATTTTTTCACTAATTTTGCCATTTGCATTTTGCGTCGCTTCCTTTTGAAAGATCGCCTCAAAAACATCGGAAGACGCCGACAAAATGGCACGATGTGCGCGCATAAGCTTAAAATTTAATCAAATTTAATTAAATTTTAATCCGATTTATTTATTTTTTGTCTTTTTTTGTCGTTTTGCCCAACCAAAAAATGTACATCGGCAAATTTGGCCGTGCTCTGCAACAATTTCATCCGATCCGCCAAAATTCTGTCTTCAGTTTGTTGCCATTTTCATCTGAGCCTAAAAATTCACATTTAAAACAAATAAATTAAAGGCATAAATTATTTTTTAGGTTATTCCTTTTGCCAATCCAATTTTTCACAATTTCAAACTAATTGAACATTCAGTTACCATCTCAAAATATACCGTATGACTAAATTTTCTACCGTTTCTCTTTTCCGAATTCATTTTTTGCAACCGTTCCAATTCCGTCATTCTCACACGTCGTAATGCCTCAAAAGGCGTCAATTTTCATTTTCATATGGGGCAAAAATATGGAATTTTAATTTATTGACAAAATTATTTAGTTAATAAAATCATAATGAAATTAAATTATTTTAACTACCATGATCAGCTGAAATTCAGTTATTGTCGAATCGAGAGAAAAAGACATTAATTGTTTATTTATTGCTAAGTAAAATAAGAAAAATAATAAGTTAATTATATTTTTTTGTGAAAAAGTTGATGCTTTTATTTACATATTTTTATATATTTGTATTTTGCATTTTTATAGATATTTATTTAGTTTTTTGAAAATTTTCAAATTTTGCACATGCGACCAATTCTCGGAAAAAAACTTAAAAATAAAGATTTTTTTAAAAAATGCAGAAATTTGATTTTAATCGTAATAATAAATTGGTTTTACATTTTTGGTACAATTTTTGATTTTTGTGGATTTTTCTATATATATTTATTCATTTAATCTGCCATTTTTCAAACATAAAAAACCATATAAATTATAGAAATATTTAAATATATTATACCGCTTTAAAATGGACTTTTAACCATTTTATTTGGAAATATGTGATTTTTGCACAACATAAAAATGCCAAAATAATAACTAAAAAAATGACGGAAGAGTTTAATGAATATATGAAACTTCTGTTGTCTCACTTATATATTTTTTATGATTGATAGCGAGGGCATAAAATAATTCACGGCAAAAAGATGACCCAAAAAATAAACAAATTTGAATTGGATTTGCTTATCTTCCCCCTTCCCCTACGATTTTCCCATATAATTTTATCTAACAAATAAGCAAAATGCTGACCCAAAAATGATAAGATTTACTCAATAGAAGTGGCAAAACATGCAAATGAGAGAGAATTGCATACTCGGCATCGGAGTTGGGAAATTTCGAAGTCATTGGGGCCGGGGTCAATTGTTTTTTTCAATTAAAAATTTTAAGTTTTAAATACTAATTAAAATTCATTTAATACATAGACATTGAAATTACTGAAGTTTTGGATTTAATTTGCATTTAGGTCATCTTTTTTGACATGGTGCCAAAAGTAAATTTTTCCTATTTTTGAATCTGTACCAGGTATGTATTATGCCTACGCTCTCTAATGGTTAAAATACCGTAAAATTTGAAAAATTTAATAAAAAACTAAATTCTCTCGGTCAAAATCTATTTTTTCGAAATTCCTAAATTTAGAAAAATTATAATATTCTATGAATAATTAAGGTAATATCAGTTTCGTATTTTTTCCAACAAATGTCGTTCCCTCCCGACAAAGGAAAGCATCGAATTTGCTCATTTCCTACTGTTTTTAGTGTTCTGAGTTCTAAAATTTTAGTAAAATTTTTAATTCATTAATTTAGATAACTGTATATTATTTTAAAATTCCAAAAGATTCGATGCCAAAAAATGTTTAGAGTATTTTTCTATGTTTTCAACTAATTGACAAAAACTTTTTTTTTTTTTTTTTGCTTTTGAATCGCTTTTTTCGGCTCGCCTTTTCAAATTCTTTGAAGAACAGGTGTGCCCGCGATGCCGATAGGTGCCGATGGGAAAAATTTGAAATTTTAGTGAAATTTATTAATAAATTTTGTCCTAAAAATGACCAACGGTTTTGAGCAAATTTTTCAAGAAATTTAAGATTTTTAGAGTCCTGTGGCGGTAAGCAACGCCGGGAAAATATTTAAAATTTAAGTGCAATTTATTAACAGAAATAGCATAAAAATTGCTGTTTTTTGAAAAAAAAAAATTAAAAAAAAAAAACGATTTTTTATCAAAAACTTTTAAATCGCAATTCCGACGTCCAAAATTTTTTCGGGAATTGGAATTCCGTGGCATCCTGATGGAATGTCACGAAAAGGCGTAAATTGGACATTGTTAAAATTGTCCAAATTTTCTTCCTCCAATGATTAATTTGTTTAATTGGCATCGCTTTACCACCGAATTAGTTTTTAATAGAAATAAGTAAAACAAAATCCGGCTCTAATGCACTTTATTAACCAGATGCTTTTTTCGTAATTGACTGAACGCTGCGATTTTATATTTTTTGGCTTCGTTAGACTTTGTGCTTTCTTATGATACCAAAAAGATAGGGTTTGTTCGAACATGAACAAAATTATTGTTTAAAAAGCCGGGATTGTCAATTGATTTGACCCATAAAAGTCAAATTGGACTCATAAAGTGCATTAGAGCCCAAAATCCTGTCAATTTTAACAGTAGTGGGAGTAATGCAAAATTAAAAAACAAAAATAAAATTAATACTCTAATTTTTAAGAGAATTCCTATGTTTTTTATTCGGCTGTCAAATAAATATTTTCGTCGGGAGAATCAACAAAATTAACGAGCAAAAACGAACATCAAAAATGGATTAACCAGATCAATATGTCCATTCATTAATCTCCAATAATTTCACTTCCGCACAGTTCGACGTCCTTTTCTTTTGCTTTTAGCCGCCGCTTGAGGAGACAAATACCTAAATTAAGTGAAAAATTGGATTCAATGAACACTAAAAAGCAAAAAAATAAATAAAATAATAATAATAAAAACAGTAATATTGATTAATGATGGAGGCCAAACTTTTAAAAAAGTCAATTTTTATAAATTAAAACATCAAGATTTTGTACGAATTTTAAATTTATTTAAATTCTATTAGTTTTTCATACTCACCCAATGCATTTATTGATGCAATTAAAAAAAATGCTGACAGTGCTCAATTTGTCCAAATTTTCTTCCTCCCACTGAACCATTTGTCCAATTTTGCTTCGCTTCATCACCCAATTATAATCCCATTTATAATCCGATTTTCTGTTTAATGTCAGCTTTTCCTTCGTTTGTTCGTTCACCAATTCAAATGGCACAATTGCCGTTGACAAAGACCCATCCAATTGAATTATATAACAGGCAGAAGAAGTGGCACGGAGAAATGCCTCAAAAGGTGAAAAAGAACATAGCAAAAGCAACAAATAGGAGAAAAGAAGCGGAACGGGACAAAATATCGCCGCCGAAATATCGCCGCCGAAATATCGCCGCCTGAAATATCGCCGAGACAAAATATCGCCGCAGAAATTTTTTAAAAAATTTTTTTCAAACCTAGACATTTTTCATAAAAAAATTCCTAGGAAATTTCTTAGTAAGAAAATTTCAAGAAAAAAATCGTTGAAAATTTTTTGGTAAATTTTTCAAAAAAAACTTAGCAATTTTCATAAAATTTCGAAAAAAGCGATGAAAAATTTTTCAGAATTTTTTTTTCTTGAAATTTTCTTACTAAGAAATTTCCTAGAAATTTTTTTGTGAAAAATTTCTAGGTTTGAAAAAAATTTTTTAAAAAATTTCTGCGGCGATATTTTGTCTCGGCGATATTTCAGGCGGCGATATTTCGACCGGCGATATTTTGGGCGGCGATATTTCGGCGGCGATATTCTGGCGGCAATATTTCGGCGGCGATATTTTGGGGTGCACCCAAAAGAAGGACAACACCTCCTTGAAGTTGTTGAACCAATCGGAGTTGCTATGCCCGTCCAAATATCGGCAAATCAATCGCTTCGGCTGTCCATCTTTTCTCGGGAAGTGCAATCATTTGGACAATGTTTGGCCAGCAGTTGGAGTTGAATTTGGCCCATCAAAATCACCAGGAACATCGGGCAAAAAAAGATTGGAATTGATCAAATTAATGTTGAGATCGAAGAGGATTGTTGGTGAGATGAAATAACACAAATTGTCCTCATTATTCGTTTTACATTTTCGTACATATTCAAAATCAATTTGTCAATTTTTCGTACCAATTCAGAAACAATTCGTAAATCCGTTTTATATTTTCGTACCAATTAAAAAAACAATCCGCTAATTCGTACAAATTCAATAATTTGTTAATTCGTTTCACATTTTTATACAAATTCAAACGCAGTTCGTCAATTCTTTCCCTATTTTTCCAATTTTTCGTGCAATTTTCAGACATGAATTCGCCTTTTCGTCCCATTTCGCACAATTTTCAAAAAATCGCATATTCGTTTTAATTTCGTAGTTTCGGAGTACGATTGTGTTGATTTCGTTTAAAAACTCAGAACAAATTTAGAACACGCCCTCATCTTCGACACTCTACCCGCCCTTTGGTCCATTTGGCTCAACTTGCTCTCCCCCACCAAAACCTCAGTCCTTCTCCCGTGGTGCCATTTCACACCAACTCAGCCTCAACTCACCCCTCCAAGCCGAAAGCTGTGGCGGAAAATAACACAAAAAAAACAGACGCTTAACACATTCACAAATTTCACATTGCATTTTGTTGATACATTTACGCACATTTCTAACACCTAACTCACTTTGCTCGTTGAACCATTTACTTCCCAGCCCAGGTCCCAACCCCAAGTAAGTCCAGCAATCCAAGTAAAATCCTGGTTACCAAGTTCAGTATCCAGTGATTTAAGACAATTAAATATTTGTGTCTTTTCCGTTTCTAATATTCAAGTCTCATTTAATATATTTTGCTCATTGAACCATTTATATCCGCCCCAGATTTACCCCCAATTAAATACAGCAAAGCAAGTTAAATCCTGGTTATTGTGCGATATCCAGTGATTATATACAATTAACTTTTACTTTATTTCCTTCCCTCTACGGTGTGCAAGTCCAGTTTCCTCTCCGATACGCTCCTTTTCCCCTATTATGGCCAATCCTTTAGAGAATTCACCTTACGAAGATATTGTCGCGATTGACCGTCGCCTCTTTTCTGGTAGAAATCCATCCGTCCAAGCAAAAGTTAGTGATCTCGAAAATGTATTAAGTCAGGTTTCTAGTTTTGAGGATGCCTCAAACAGAAATCTTCGCTATCTCAATCGTAGGATTAATGCAACAAATGAGGCAATTTTCAAACTTTCTGAGGAACTTAACACTGGGTTGGCAACCATGGCAACCCGAATTGATTCCCTCACTGACTCAAACCCATTTCCCTTTCTTTTTCCTAACCCCAAGCAGAACAAGCAGAACAGAAGCAAATCTCAAACCCCATCCCGTCAACTCCCTCTTAATGTAGATTTGAATGCTCAGTCCTCAAGCTCTATTACCCCAAACCCTGCCCAAAATTTTGACATCCGAAATCGTGGACTCACTGACAGTTCAACCCCTCCCCCACTCAATCAAGTTGGGATGAAGAACATCGGGATGACGCACCTTTTTGGGCCGACGAATCCTCAGACCGAATTAATGGCCGAACTTTTTAGAATCAATCGTCGGGTGGGCTCAATTCCTTCACTGGAGAATCGTCCCAGACTTTTGAGTCCTGGTCCAGAAAATTCATGGATTACATCGAAGCCACGGGTAGACGCATGGAGGAAGGTGACAAAATTGGTCGCCTCAAAATGATGTTAGAAGGGACCCCGCGTGACATTTTTGAGGACCTCCCAGCTGACCGTAAGGCAACCCTCCAAGCAGCCATTCATGCACTCAAAACGGTCCTTGATACTCCCTTTAAGTCCCAATTAGCCAAGCAATCATTGGCATCATGCAAACAAAAAGAGGGAGAAATGGTTGAAACCTTTGTGGAGCGTCTCATCCCCCTAGTCAATGCCGCTTATCAAGAATTAGACCCCAAATTTCGCAAAGATATGCTTAAGTCCGCCTTTCTCGAAAAGCTTCGGGATGAAATTTCCTTCCATGTCCGACTTGGTAGTAGTGCCTCCCAAACCTTTGAAGAAACCCGAATTAAGGCCTTAGAAGTTGAAAATTTATTGGCCACTCGCAAACCCCGAGTTGACCCCGATTGGATCAATGTCATGGCCTCCTCTTCTTCAGCCCAATCTCCTCCAAATTTACTCCAAGGAAACTTCACGACTTGGCAACCCCCACCTCCAAACCAAAAACGGGTTTCATTTGGTCCATCACAATCCACTAACCCAAAACCAAACAATTACACTAACCGATTCCGGCCCCCAAGTCCCCCTCGATTTCAAAATAGGAACTGGCAGCAAACCCCCAATCAGACCCCCTCCTGCTATTATTGCAAAAAGCCTGGTCATGTAATCAGTGAATGTCGAACCCTCGCCTACAAAAATCAAAACAGAAATTCCCAAAATTGGACGTCTCAGCCTCCAATGTTCACCCATAACAACCCCAACAGTATTCCAATCTCTCGACCCCCTCCCTATAATCATGGTAGAGGCAATCAACCTCAACAAAGAGGCACATGGCAGAACCAACAGTCCTTTCATCATGATCAAAGGGGTGCATGGAGAAATCAGCAACACTTTCATCATGACAATCGGAATTGGAATCGATACCCAAATCCCAACCAGCCTTATGGCCGAGGACGACAAATTAATTCTCTTAACACCTATGATTCCCTTCCCCCAGATTCATTCCAAAATCTGTCAATGGCTGATAATGGCCCCCATCCTTCGTTTAACACTCTTACATTCTCTGACCAAATCCAACAACTCATCACCGCTACACCATCTCAAATAAAAGAACAGCTCGTGTGCTCTGTCTCTGCTGATAAGCAACCAAATCTCACGGATGCTTAAAATCTGAACCAACGCCTATTCCATCTACTCCTCCAAGTGTCACAAATTGGGAATCACGCCAGCGCAGCTCAAATTTTTCGATAGCTCCCTTTTTGATTCGCTTTAGTTTCATCCTTTGTATCATTACTCTTTCTCTAAGTGCTTCTTTGGCCTCTTCATCTCACAGTCAATCATCCTTAAAGTCCTCCCTATGGTTTGTCAGACACACGTTGAGGGCACAATTTGGTATCTTCCCATTTGGCTACCATGTCCAAAATTAAAGCATACTCCTTCTGACACCCCTATCAAACAATCCATTTGCCTTTTCCGACCGAACCCATTTGAACAAAAATCCAAGGCATGGGTGTGCAGAAAGGTAAAGAAATCCCTGATTGAGTACACCAATCCCTGGAATGATTTAATCATAAAGCAACTCCCTTCTGAAAATCTCCCAATATCATTAGATGAATGTAAGCAAATGGTCCAGGAAAAGTCCTGTTCCGACGGCATTCTAATCCAAAGTGGTGAGCTCCTGTTCTCCAACAATCCAATTAGCTATGAAAAACGGTACCCTTCCTTGGTTGGTCCTGGAAGGCACACAATTCCACAAATTGTTTTGCCTTTCAAACTGAGATATTTGCTTATCTTCCCCCTTCCCCTACGATTTTCCCATATAATTTTATCTAACAAATAAGCAAAATGCTGACCCAAAAATGATAAGATTTACTCAATAGAAGTGGCAAAACATGCAAATGAGAGAGAATTGCATACTCGGCATCGGAGTTGGGAAATTTCGAAGTCATTGGGGCCGGGGTCAATTGTTTTTTTCAATTAAAAATTTTAAGTTTTAAATACTAATTAAAATTCATTTAATACATAGACATTGAAATTACTGAAGTTTTGGATTTAATTTGCATTTAGGTCATCTTTTTTGACATGGTGCCAAAAGTAAATTTTTCCTATTTTTGAATCTGTACCAGGTATGTATTATGCCTACGCTCTCTAATGGTTAAAATACCGTAAAATTTGAAAAATTTAATAAAAAACTAAATTCTCTCGGTCAAAATCTATTTTTTCGAAATTCCTAAATTTAGAAAAATTATAATATTCTATGAATA